>VDFB02083781.1:0-62837 GCA_007258455.2 Sequoia sempervirens
CGAAATCTAGTAAGTGTGTTCTAAGGTTCGTTTAAAGCCCTTTGCAATGAAAATGAAATTGTTCGTTTTAGCCCCAATTGAAAACTAATGTTCTAAAGCGAAAAGGAAAACAATTTCGTGTAGTGTTGATTAAACACTTAAAGTGTTAAAAAACACATTGTGTTTTCAAAAAAAGATTTCCCTCCTTTCGTGAAGTAGTATTGATCAAACATTTAAAGTGTTAAAAAACACATTGTGTTTTCAAACAAAAACCCTCCTCCTTTCGTTTTCGTTTGATAGCCTTCTTTTTCGCCTTGCACCTTTTCGCCTTCGTTTGTTTTTGTACCTATAAGAGAAAAGCTAATCATGTTACTAAAACAATAAAAAAGTTTCCAATGAAAGGATTATGTGATTTTACAATTACAAAGGCCAATATCAACTCATGCATTTTTATGAACAAAACCTAATGAGTAAAAAAATAAAAATAAAAAAATGTAGCCTTTAAAGCATTAGCTATGTACTCATTGAACTTATACCCTCCACCCAACAAGTATCAGTTACGATAAATAGAAAGAAAGATCTTCACATAAATCTCATGTATTTATCATAATATGTCAACATTCAACATTTGATTTATTCATTGTGCTTTGATTAACTATGGCATATCACCAAAAATGAAGCCAAGAGAAAACGTGCAAGTTCGATAGAGCATCCTGGATCATATGTGCAAGGTCTAAAAATGAAGATGCTTGTAATACATAAATGCAGACTGTGGTTGTTGAAATTCTGCCTCGCAGCGCTTTTCAAAGAGAGGCTTTATGACTTATAGATTTCTGTCATATGCCACGATCCTTCTGTCAAGTCAAGTCAAAAAATCATAAATGTAGCAAAGTGTGAGTTGTGTTTCACCTGCAAATTGTGTCAGTGCCAGCGTATAAATCATTGCTCATAAATAAGAGTCATGGACTTTGAAAAAGAAACAGATATTTGTCGCTGCTACTCTCAAGAAAATTTAATGACAGTCTATGATCCTTTTAATTCCCTCTAAGAGTCTGTCTGTAAAAATATCCACCTTCACATTAAAAAGTCTTTAAACAGCAGTCAAAGGACAGCAAAAGACAAGGCGTGTGGATAGCAAAATGTAGAGGCATAGATAGGGCGCGTGAACTGTTCTGATAGAATGCCTCAAGGAATTCAAATTTACTTAAATAGTGTATGCAAAATGTGGACGCACAGACAACGCCCGTGAACTGTTGACAGTTTCAAATCATAGACAAAAGCGCGCGGACTGTTGTAAAAGCTTAGACAAGACATGTGAACTGGCTGCAATGTGAACGCAAAGACAAAGCACGTGGGCAGAAAGACAGCTTGTGGATGAACTCGACATGAGAGTATGAGGTGTTTTTATACTTTTGTGCCTGCTAGTGACAGTAGCTCGAAAGATTTTAAGCGGATTTTATTCATTGTCTCTTAAAAAAAAAAAACTTTCAAACTACTGTCAAGTATAGAAAAATACAAACAGCGAATGAGATTTTTTTTTTGAAAAAGATTTCACTGAGCGCCTTTGTAAGGTGTAGAGCGATGTTTTTTTGACCGCGGCCTTTCCTACCTACGCAAAATGAAACTCAACACCCAACATTAAAAGGTTTCAAATGAGTTCAGTCAAGAAACAATGTTGTACAGATGAATCCGCGTTTCTCCATAATGATGCTGCGCATCTCATGAATCATTTGCAGGAATAAAGTCAAATTCCACGACCTTGGTGTAGCTTTCTAGAGGCAACGCATTCACTTATCGCTGATCCATTATAACGTAGCCAACAACAAACCACGTGCTGTAGAGTTTATGACAGAAAGCAACGTATAATATTGTTTGACACAGCCTATGGCCAGATGCGTACAAAAGAAAAAGATGTCCGGCCTTGATGGAGCTTGCGAGTGGAAGACTAGTTCTTTTAATGACAAGGAAAGGCATCACAAATAACACGGCCTAACAAGGAAGGATTTGATTCTGCTTCATTAGCAATACTTGCAAATCAACAAAAGATTACGTAACATTAATGATTCCTCATCTACCCTTCTCTTAACTCGCAGAGTATCATGACTGCAGCGTTCATACTTAATGCACCTACGAATTGAAAATATAAAATACTTGTAGCACTCATTTCATTGTGCCTGTCACGGTTGGCTGAAGCGATGAATGCAATAATCGATATAATGTAAACTGTTATGATAGAATGGTGTGTAAGCATGGACAAGGCGCATGAACTGTTTGACCGAATGGTGTAGAAGCACAGACAAGGCGCATGAACTGTGTATTTCATAACATTTCTAGCATCCTCCCTGCCTATGTGCAAACAAGACGTGCTTCAGGGAATGCTTTCAAAGTGACTGCAGAGGGCAGGTGAAAAGCCAGCGATCTTAAATGCCGAATAAAAAACTTTCAAGCTGACATAAATGGTCGGTGTGTAAAAGGCAGCAAGCAAAAGCACTCTCAAGCATTAGGCGGGTGTAATATGAAGCGCAGGCAGGGCATGTAAACTGTTTGCCGTAAACAGAGCATGATAAAAAGAAACTGTTGTGTCAATCATAATAGATTTGGATGACTTTTATTTTCTACTCAGATCTGTGACACACCAAATCCACTTATCTACTATCAATGCTGTACCTTTAGCATTGACCATTCTTCAGTCAAGAACCAGCAGTTTCTATTTATTAGAAAGCTGATAAATACACTTTTGAATTGTTAATGCAATCTAAAAGCCTAAAAGACAAAGATTGCCACATGATCATATTAGCCAGTTAGAATGTTCAAAACATTTCAATCGAAAGCAAAAGCATTGATATTATCACATAGGAAAACAACTAATAGATGATATGAAGTGATTTTGACTTTCATATGGTTAGAATGCCCAAAGACCATCCAAGGCAACCCTCCTTCTAGCGCCAAATGTGAGTACCTTTAAAAATATGCAAACACTATACTCAAACAAGGGTTAGTATCAACAAATCCTTCAAGAATACTCCTATGAAATACATTGTAAATGTTCCGAAAGGCCACAAAAGATAAAGAAAAGCCAAATGCATGATGAAAAACATTCAACAAATTACCTATTCCATAGTTGGATTGGTGTCACATGTGCTAGTGACCCTTTCCCAATCCTAGATCAAAGCTCAAATTGTGCAAATGCAAATGGAGATGGTGGAGTGATGATGAACAAGATCAAATCTCAAATGAAGAGAGTAACCTTGCAATAGATTGTGAAGGATTTGCTTGAGGATGATGCTTGTATTTAAAGATTTTCAAAATGCCAAGTGTTGAAGAGGGACCAATGTGGGATCAAAAACAAGCCAATGAGTTGAGGACACTTGTCATCATGTGATTAGTTGATGTGTGTGCAAGATTTGGGAAGAGTGCCCAAGAGGGGGAAATTTGCAATAAATTTTGAGAGGGGGGACAAGAAAGAAGAGCAATAAATGCCCCGTTTGACTTGTCATGTTGAGAGAAAATGATGTTTTAATAAATCAATAAAATTGATTTATTGTGCAAGTGGCTAGATCTAGATAATGCAAGTGGGATGTGATTAGCCTTAGATTAGGATTAGATTAATTTAATGATGATTATGCTGATTTAATGCTGATTTTGACTTTTGGACTTTGATAATTGATTTATTTAAATCGAAAAGGATGGAAAATGATTTAAGATTTGATTTAAATGGCTTTTTGATTTATTTAATTAAATGGATAATGCAGGATGAAGGTTGAATGATAAGGATTTATTTGATAAATGAACTTATTTAATGAATGGATGAAAGTGATGAATTTGCCTAATGTAAGAGCTAATTTGACCGAATCTGATCAAATGCATAATGTGAATTTTGCATGTCTACAGAACCTTACATAGACTCATTTTTATAATCATAAATCTCTGTATTGTGAGATTGTTTAGTTCTATTGAGATTTTCTGTGAGTTTTCTGTAGTGTTGTCATGTTTTATCTTTGGTGTATCACCTGTTAGTGATAGGTTTTAAATTCAAGTTCATCCTTCTTACTCTTTCCCTTATCATTTTTCAATTTTTCTCAAAGTATCTTAAGGGGAACCAGCCCATAATCTAGAGGTTCACTTCATTCCCAGGTCACCCACAACCTCGAAGTGTTCCCATGTGTCGATAGGTTGCTATAGTTGATAGCTTAGCAAGGGTGCAAACTTTATTTGACAATAGTTTTTGGCACGCCTGGTGGGACTGAGAACTGTTTCTAGTCTCAAATCAAAATTATCATACTGCTATTTAGTATGTATAGCCGAAATTACATTCTTTAAGAGACAAATTTTAGCATACTTGGCGACTCTGAGCTCAGACTTAGCAGTTCCAGTGCATTGCTGCTCATGAGAAGAGTGCAGACTAGGAGTAATTCATCTGTTTTTGAGTACCTGCAGTTGTCCCCGCCTAGAAGAAGGGGGAGAGAAATCCAAAGGGTTCAGAAGACAGTTGTTTATTTTAGAAGATCCAAGTCGAATCCTGCTGTTAGAGGACATACTGCTGTTCCTATTGTTATCACTAAGAATATTCCAGTAACAATGATTCCAACAATGAGAAATTAGCCATTTGTTGCTTTTAACCAAGGTAGCCCACTGAATCTGATGCAGCATGATGACATTCCTATCACTGCCTTAAGAAGCCTGCCATATTTTTATGGGGAGGATCATACCTCCCCATCAGAGCATATACAAGATGTTGCCAACCTATGTGCCATTCACCATGTGATTGAAGAAAATGTTGCACTCAGATTGCTGGCAGCATCCTTTAAAGAAAAGGCCTTACAATGGTTCAGAGGCCTGCTTGTCAACTCCATAGAAACATGGGATGAGTTAGGCAGTCAATTGTGCAAATTTTTTGAAGATAAATCAGACCACTTGTCATTGATGGGGCAACTATCTACAATCAAAAGAGCTCCACATGAAGTTATGTCAGATTTCAATCACCGTTCCCAAAGGACGTGGGATAGAATCCCACAAACGGTAAGACCTACTGCTAATCATGCATTCTTGTACTATTTAAGAGCTTTAAATAGTGATATTTCTGTGATGATTCAATCAATGGGAGGTGATACATTTCCTACAACATATAGTGTAGCTGTTAGAGCTGAAAACAACCTTATTCAGGCTGGTAAAATTGCCCCAAGACCACCCATGCCAATATTTCCCACTTTTCAGCCTCCAACCCCTATGCAAGTTCCCCCTTTGGCTGTTATTCCAAGTGCACCAACATTGCCAACACCTGATACCCAGCCTAATGGTCAATTAAATGCATCTCCAGCTCAGTCTAACGAAATGCAAGAGATTAAAGGCCTTCTAACAACTTTTGGCAATGAAGTGGTTAGTCTTAGAAAATAGAAAAATTAGGGTTTTAAGCCTTATCAACCCTCATTTTAGTCTAATTACTAGCAAAATTAGACCAATAGACCATCCTATCAGCCTTATAATCAAGGCCAAAAATTTGTTTCTAACCCAAGGCCATATCAAGCTTATGATTCTAATGTTGCAAGCACTTCCAAAGAGCTTGCCCTTGTCCAGAACAACTTAGTCCAGGTTTATGAGTGGTGATTTCTATGTAACCAACCCCATAATCAGGGTACCTGTGTGAATGGGATGCTTAACCAAGCCTTGATGGTTCAGAACAATAATGCGCCTGTAACAACTGAGGTACAACAACAAGAACAACAAGCACATGAGTCTGCATTCCTAAACTGGCAGGGAGAAGAATTTTGTGGAGTGATCCACACTGATTCTTCGATTGTAGACAATACATGCAGTAAGAAGAGGGCAATAGGTGAAGGACATCAACCTGATACAATTCAGACTCAATCAAAACACGGGCTGAACCAAAACCAGAATGCTCCTAGCTCATCAAAGGTTGACCAGATCCCAATGCTACCAAGGGGCCATCCTTTGGTAGGCAAGCAACAATATGATTCTTTAGCCCAAGTGCCTTCAATTAAAGGTGATGTTATTCCTCCCCAAAGTCAAGTTAAACTTGCTACATCTTTCAATATATTGGAGCATATGAAGAAAATTAATGTACCCATGTCAATATGGGATTCTCTAAGAATTCTGGGTCGAAAGGACCTACTTCAATCCACTTTATCAGGTTTGAGTGTCTCAGATGGACATGGTGTAGAAAAGGAGAAGGTCGTGTTGGCTAATACCACTGTTGGTGATAAGGAACAAGCTGCTAAGGCTAAGTCGCCCCCCTTTTATTTAACATTGATAATAGGAGATCATTTGGTTCATAATTGTATGATTGACTCAAGGGCTAGCAGTTTGGTTATGCCCAAACAAATTGTCGATAAGTTGGGAATTGAGTATGAGCCACTAGAAAAGGGGGTAGTACAATTGGATGGTACTGCTGTTAACATAGTAGGGGTCATTAGAAATTTGAGCTTAACTCTACATGCCTGCCCAAATTTTGCAATACCACAGGATGTATACATTATTGAGTTGCCCCCATACTTTGCCCTTTGTTTATTTAAGGATTTTACAGCCAAGATAGGTGGTTACCTATCCTCCGATTGGTCTCACATGTTCAGAACTAGATATGGTACTAAAGCCACTATTAAATCAAAACCCATAGCCAAGGTTCATATCGAACCTTACAATCCCCCTATCAATGATAACTTATTTACAAGTGTACAAGTGGAGCAGCCTGCTGTTTAGGAGGCTGAGATTCAAATAGAAAGAACATCAGATATTCTTCCTAAAGAGTGGACACCTCAAGTTCATGAGGTGGGTACGGGTAAGCAATTGGAAGAGGTTGACATCGAGGTTTATATGATGCATGAGACAGACTCTTTTGTGCCTAATATTCAAAACAACAAGGAACAACATAGTGTGCAACATGAAAATGATCTGTGGGAGCTATATTTTGATGGCTCAAGGAGTAGGGCAGGCACTAGTGGTGGATGTATGCTCATATCACCAGAAGGTCAGAAGTACTATTTAGCTTTCAGATTCTGTTTTAGCTATTCTAATAATTCTGCTGAGTATGAAGCTCTGGTCCAAGGTTTGGAGTGGGCGAGACAAAGGGGTATCCACTGTATAAAATTTTATGGTGACAACGAGTTGGTTGTCAATCAAGTGAGAAAGCTTAATGCTGTTAAAAATGATGTGCTCAGGTATTACTGGAATAGGGTATGGGACCTCTTAGAGGGGTTTGAGGCATTTAATCTGATTTCCATTCCTAGAGCTCAGAATAAACATGCTGATAGATTAGCCGTTGTAGGAGCTAAACATGATATTCCGAAGGAGATTTGCAGTGATAAAACTAATCAGCATATCAAGATTGTAGTTAGGACTACTATGCCTGATAACAATATACACTGGCAAGTCTTTGATAGTGACCAACAGATAGTCAACTTTTTAAGAGAAGAAACTGAGTTCTCACATGCCAATCAAGAGAAGTTGCAGCACCAATACAGTGACCAGATTATCCAGCTAACAAACAACTAATTGCCTAAAGGCCTGGTCACTTTAGAATCCGTCTTTAATACTGATGATGAAGCTAGAAAGCCTAAGGGAAGTATTCAAGTTCAGCAAGATCACTACGAAGAGGTTGAAGTTTTCAAAGAAAATCTTTTTAAGTTGGGCAAGGTGTGTACAGCTGAAGAGAAGCATGTTTTTATTCAAATTTGTCAATAATTTAATGATATCTTTTCCTGGCAATATAGTGACTTAAAGGGGTTTAATCCCCAGCTTGCTCAACATACCATTGAACTCGAGCCTAACGTCAAGCCTGTTAGGCAAAAACAGAGGCCCTTGAATCCTAAGTTAGAACCTTTAATGAAGAAGGAGCTAGATAGGTTGATTGAGAGCAACATTATTTTCCCCATTAAGCATACCTCATGGGTTTCAAATCTTGTACCAGTAAGGAAGAAAAATGGTGAAATAAGGCTCTGTGTAGATTTTTCGTGATTTAAATAGAGCCTCCTTAAAAGACCGCCGTCCTCTACCTTCTATGGATCAGATACTTCAGGTAGTTTTAGGGGCTGAAAGGTTTTCCTTATTAGATGGCTATTTTGGTTACAACCAGATATTGGTGAAAAGGGAAGATCAGTACAAAACAACCTTCACCACAAAATGGGGGACTATGGCCTATCTAAAAATGCCTTTTGGTTTGTCTAATGTTGGGGCAACCTTTCAAAAAGCCATGGATATGGCCTTTCAGGGTTTAATGTACAAGATAGTCTTAGTCTATCTTGATGATATCACCATTTTTTCCAAGGAAGCTAAAGATCATTTGAGTCATTTGAGGCAAATTTTTGAAAAATGCAGGGAATTTGGGATATCACTTAATCACAAAAAATGTGTGTTTGTTGTTCACAAAGGAAGATTACCTGGTTATGTGGTATCTAAATAGGGTATTACTATTGACCTTGAAAGAATAGGTGCTATCTTAACTCTCCCTTTACCAACGCACAAGAAAGGTTTGCAGAGTTTTATTGGTAGAATTAACTTTGTTAGGAGATTTATCCCTGACATTGCTGATTTGTTAAGTCCACTAACTCATATGCTGAGAAAGAATGTACCTTTCAGCTGGACTAAGGATGGGAAAAGAAGTTTTGAGCTTATAAAAGAGGCATTGGCAACCGCACCTACGCTTCTGAATCCTGACTTTTCCAAAGATTTCATCTTATATGCCTATGGAAATACCGATTCACTTTCAGCCATGCTAGTGCAACGAAATGATGAGGGGTCTGAACAACCAGTGGCGTTCTTCAGTCAGGGACTTAAGGATTACGAGCTCAAGTATACCTTTGTTGAGAAACATGTTCTCGCTGTCATAAGAAGCTTAAAGAAGTTTAGGCACATGCTTTCCACTAACAAGATTATGCTGATGGTTTCCCATCCAAGTGTAAAAGAGTTTTTATTAAACAAAGATTCAAGTGATAGAAGAACTGGTTGGATCACAAAGGTGATGGAGTATGACCTTGAAATAAAGGTTACCAAACTAATAAGAGGTAGAGGTCTCTGCGAACAACTTACTGAGGACAGCGACATCAGTACGATGGAGGAGCAAAATTCTGTTTTAGCACTCCAAGATGGACAACAAATTGCTATACCTGCTCCTACTGGTTGGATTACAGAGATGACACATTTTTTATTGACTGGTGAGTGCCCTCCCAATCTGACTAAATCCAAAAGAAGGTATTATCGACTGCAATCTATACCTTATGTTCTTTTAAATGGTTTTTTGTTTAGAAGAGACTTCCATGGTGTCCTATTAAGATGCATTGAAGCTGATCAGGTTGATAGAGTATTGCATGAATTCCATCAAGGGTCAGCTGGCAGACACTTTTCTCCAAGAGCCATAACTCTTAAAATAATGAAAGGAGGCTATTATTGGCCTACCTTATTCAAAGATGCTCATGCATGGGTAAGAAGGTGCAAGGAGTGTGCTATTTTTTCTAGAAAAGAGAAACTAGCAGCCCTCCCACTACAACCAGTTCAAGTTGATCAGCCCTTCATGAAATGGGGTTTGGATTTCATTGGGATTATAAACCCACCATCAAGTGTAGGCCGCAAGTGGATACTCACAACCACTAATTATTTTTCAAAATGGACTGAAGCTGTGGCCCTCAAAGAAGCTAATGAATCTACTGTCTTAAAATTCTATGAAGAGCTAGTTACTAGATTTGGTATCCCAGATTCTATTGTGTCAGACAATGCCTTGGCTTTTGTAAGTGTTAAAATTTTTGACTGGGCTGTCAAAAATGGTATATATCTGAGTACATCCTCTAATTATTATCCACAGGGGAATGGACAGGTTGAGTCCACTAACAAAAATCCCATGAGGATCATTAAGAAAACTATGGAGGACAATCAAAGGGTCTGGCACACCAAGCTAAAATCAACCTTGTGGATTGATAGGATTACGCCAAAAAGGTCTACAGGACTTTCTACATACATGTTAGTGTATAGAAAAGAGGCAAGACTGCCCATTTCAGTTGAACTCCCAACCCTCGATCTGGTAAACTAGCTTGATATGATTGAGGAGGAGCCTTTGACGACAAGGTTAACTCAATTATTTGAGCTTGAAGAACTTAGAGCTGAAGCAGTGAAAAGGACTGAGCAATATCAGGCTCAGATGAAAAGGTCATTCGATAAAGGGGCATCTCCCAGAGTGTTCCAAGAAGGGGACATAGTGCTAAAATGGGATGAGTTTAAAAGTAGGCCTGGAAGACACTCCAAATTTGATGCACTTTGGACTGGGCC
Organism: Sequoia sempervirens; assembly: GCA_007258455.2. Taxonomy (NCBI): domain Eukaryota; kingdom Viridiplantae; phylum Streptophyta; class Pinopsida; order Cupressales; family Cupressaceae; genus Sequoia; species Sequoia sempervirens. The sequence goes on from VDFB02083781.1 coordinate 10,249, forward strand.
ATATGTCATTACTGAGGAGAAACAACACAATGCTTTCCAGCTATCTAGGTTAGATGGTATAGTGGAAACAATCCTAGTGAATGGTTTTCACCTCAAACATTGCTTCTGAGGTATGGACCTAAATTTGTACATAATTGCGAGTTTCTAGAAGGTAGTTGTTGTTTCATTCCCTAAGTGCTGTCCCAACATGGTAAATAGTTTCACTTCAGCTTTCCTGTTTTAATAAATTTTCGGCACCGTTACGTTCTATGGGTCTCAGTGGGTTACAACCATGCATTAGGCTACTCCAAGTTTGTTTTTGAATTTTCCCATGCCTCCATGCCCAATGGATAGGCCTAGGCTACTGGTTTCCTTGTTTAGCAGGCAAACATCCAGCAAAGGTCACCAGAAATGTTACCCATTTTTCATCTATGGGCTCAATCAGGCAGGGTAACCCGTGCTTTCAGATGTTCTCGAAGACCAAATGGAGGGGCACTTGGGTCAAGATTACCTATTTTCTAACTTGTTTGCTTCTTGTGAAAATGCAGGGGAAAATAATGTTTTTCTATTATTCGGCACGTGGATTAAATGTGGCTCCCAGGAGGGTTGAGCCCAGTGTGCAGGTCTTCAGTTTAGGGGTGGGTTTTCATTTTTATGCCTTGTCTTTTCCTCTTTTTTTGTTTTGCTTTGTTCTTGCCTTTTTCCTTGTTCTGTCGGGGGCAGAACCAGGTCGAAACCTGAACTTGGAACTTTTCTAAGGTTTCAGTTCCTTTTTTTGATCCAGTTCTGACCCCAGTTCTTCCTTTTCTTTCTTTGTCGGGCCCCTTCCTTGCCTTTGTCAGAGGCGGAGTTGGACCAGAATCCGAACTTGAAACTTGATGAAAGTTTCAGTTTCAGGTTTGTTCCTGCCCCGTTCCCGCCGTGTTTTACTTAGAATCGGTTTTAGTTCCGATCTCGCCTTGTCTCATGTTTTGTGTTTTCTTTCTTTTGATGAGCCCAGGCCCGGGTTAGAACCCAAACTTGGAACTTTTCCAAAAGTTCTGATTCCTGGTTTCATTCTAGTTTCGGCCCCGGTCCTGCTCTTTCTTCTTTCCTTTTCTTCGTGGCCTGGGGTCGAGGGTTGTCTCTCCCTCCTTGGTTCCCCCTTATGTTTTTCTTTTTTCCTTCATCTCTCAGATGTTGTCAAGAGCGGGATCAGAATGAAATCCAAACCTGAAACTTGAAGAAAGTTTCAGGTCTAGATTTAGTTCTGGTTTTGGTTCCACTGCTTCTTTGTTGTTGCCCCCATCCTGGCCTCAATCCTGTTTCCACCGTTCTTTTTCCTTTCTTCCTTGTGTTTTGTCGGGGTTGCTTTCTCCCGTTTGTCTTTTTTTTCCCTTCCTTTTTCATCCTTTCCCTTGCCTTCTTTTGAGTTTTGTCGGGAGCGGGACCGGGTTTGAATCTGAACCTTAAACTTGAAGAAAGTTTTTGGGGTGGATTTGGTCCCAATCCTGGTTCCGGCGGGGTTCTTCCTTTTTTTGCTTCCACCCCTTTCTCGCCCCGATCCTGGTTCTGGTTTCCTCTTGGCTCCGCCCCCACCAGTTTTAAAGCATCTCAGCGATAAAGAAGTCTTAGCGACATGGCAAGAGTCTCGTCGACAACAAAAGGACCTTGCCAAGAAAGTTTGACATCGGCAAGAGGTCTTGCAGATACAAAGATGTCTCCCCAACCGAAGAGGAAGTAGCTCATCGCCGAGAGATAAGGAGCCCAATGAAAGGTTTGGCTGATAGGCCAATGTCTCACTGACCACAAAGGGGCTCACCAAGAGTCTTCCCGAGATGAAGAGTTTGCCGAAAGAAAAGTGATCTCGCCAAGATGTCTCGGCGAATGAAGGTGGTCTCAGCGACGGAATCAGGAATCGATATGACTATTGGAGCTCACTATGACTTCTCCCTGACATCCAAAGTCTCACCGACATGTGATCCTTCCGTAGGGAAACCCTTGACCTTCGAGAATATGCACAGTTGGAGGTAATGGCTCAACAAGTAATGGCGGTGAATCAAAGGTAAATTTGGTGTTGTTCCTCGGAGATGGTCAACTAGAGGTAGCTGTGAGTCACAATAGCAGTTGGAGATGACAACTAGAGGAGCAAAGAGGCATTAATGACCATGTCACATAGCATTCAAGGTGACTCTGATGAATCTTAATGGCAAACTCAGAGGCTACGAGTTAATGCAGTCACTATAAAAGATCTGAAGGCCATGCCCAGGGACGAGCTTTCACTGACATAAGCAGGGGATGCGCATTAAAGCTTTATTGACTTCTTTCCAGCACTTCTAGGGCCGACGTGTCCAGGTGCCGACTCATTTTTGAAAACCCTAGGGCAGGGGGCGACCCTCTTGGTTGTATATATGACATTTTAGCCCTTTTGTAAAGGAGTTCTTGGTTAGGAGACTGCTGAAAGAGTATTATTCAGACTTTGTAACTCATTTTTTTTTTAATAATATTATAGACCTGTAACACAGGGACTCATTTTCTTAATAGAAAGTCATTTCCTTTCAGATTTTCTCGGTTATCTTAGTATTGTTTGTGAGTTGCATGATAAAATCCTGTGTAATCCTCTATTTTATCAGATTCCTTCAGTACTGGATGCAAAGGATATTATGTCATAAAGCTAGTTTATGTTAGTGATCTCTTTCTACTGCATTTATATATGTGAAGACATCTTGTTTTCCTTGTGTTAAGCACTAGAATAGTCAGAACCTTACATAGACTCATTTTTATAAGCATAAATCTCTGTATTGTGAGATTGTTTAGTTCTATTGAGATTTTCTGTGAGTTTTCTGCAGTGTTGTCATATTTTATCTTTGGTGTATCACCTGTTAGTGATAGGTTTTAAATTCGAGTTCATCCTTCTTACTCTTTCCCTTATCATTTTTCAATTTTTCTCAAAGTATCTTAAGGGGAACCAGCCCATAATTTGGAGGTTCACTTCATTCCCAGGTCACCCACAACCTCGAAGTGTTCCCATGTGTCGATAGGTTGCTATAGTTGATAGCTTAGCAAGGGTGCAAACTTTATTCGACAACAAAATGAAGGACTTACACTCATTGATACTTTGTACCAAAGTAGCCAAGTTATAAATATCTAGAACCTTCCTCAAGTTCATAGCTTCTTCAACCTTGGCCATACCCATAAGAGTAGTGTCATCCACAAACTAAAGATGGGATTGGGGGCTAAATTATTACCCCAAATCCATCCCTAAATAAGACCAAGCTCCACACAAGATTTAATAAACCTCCCTAATCCACTAGCCATTAAGATAAATAAGTAGGGGAACAAGGGGTCACCTTGCTGAAGGCCCCTAGTCGCACCAAAAAGCTCAGAAGGTTCACCATTGACAAGCATAGAGAAATAAGAAGAGGTGATACAACTCATAAACCATTCAATCCATGCACAACTAAACCCAAAAGCTCTCAAAATATTGATAAGGAAAGCCCATTTAACACGATCGTAAGCTTTGGCCATATCCAGCTTAATGAACATAGCCTTCTCCTTGGAGGAGGTCGTGGAGTGGACAGTCTCAACCACTATAACAACCCCATCAAGAATCTATCTACCCACAACAAAGCCACCCTGCTCCTCAAAAATGAACCTACTTAACCATGACTTTAGGTGTTTCGCAATAAACTTAGTAGTAATTTTGCACACAAAATTACATAGAGAAATTGGTCTAAAGAGATCCAAAGAATCAGCTCAATCTTTTTTTGGGATAAGAGAAAGAAAAGTGGCATTCATGGCTCTTAGCATTTGCTTATTCCTTTAAGATTCCTGAACAACCTCAGGAAGGTTTGACTTGATTACCTCCCAAAACTCCTGAAAGAACTCAACTGAAAACCCATTAGGCCTTGGGGCTTTCCCCTTCTTCATTTGGAACATAATGTCCTCCAGCTCAAAAATGAAGATCAGTTTGAGCAAGGAGTCATTCATCTCACTAGTCACCAAGGAAGGGATACAATCAAAGATTAAATCATCATCCTCAATGGCAAGAGGGGAATCCTATGTGGATAGAGAAGAAAAAACTGAACAAACTCTTTTGAAATCTTACCAATGGAAGATAATTGAATCCCCTCAAAGGACCTAAGAGAAGAGATGATGTTTCCTTGCCTCCTATCCTTAACAAAATTATGAAAATAGGAAGTGTTCCTATCACCCTCTTGAAGCCAATCAATATGAGACTTTTGCTTCTAAAAAATATCCTCCCATAGCTCCCATTCTATGAGGCCCAACCCTATCTATGACTATTGTGACCTTTTTATAAAGTCAAATTATGTTAAATTAATGAATTATGTGATACCTTGATCAATACTATTTAATCATTGAAAATGTGGATGGGTAAAATGGTTAAATCTTCAATTTATTTACTATCTTAGAACACTATAATTAAGTGAGTGTGTGTGTAACTGAGAGAGTTATATATTCAAGTTTTAAAAGTATAAAATAACATCAATGATTGAGCTCAACTACATAGTTAATGTTTTAATCTTTTCATGGCTCTATTAAAGGATGATTGCAATAAATGTGTCCTATTAAAGGTGTTGTGACAACTCGTAAGGAAAGCATGAGAAGCATGTAAATTTAGATTCTTACAAGCATAAAGAGATAAGCATATTTAAATTTATATGAACAAAATAATGAAATGTATTTTAGTACAAGTGATTCGCTAATGTGTTTTATGTTTTGTGGAAAGGGGTAATAATTGGGGATGAAACATGACCCTTGTAGATCATGAAGAAATTCCATGGAATAAATTCCTAACATTGTCGATGGTAAACTAGAACAACTCTAATCGAGAATAAGGTTTCTTAAGGTAAGCTAACAATGTAAGTTATATGAATTTGTTATCTAGTTGCATAATGATACTTAGTGACAAATAATTGTTCAAAAATCTATCAGATAATACAATTGAATAATTAAGTTAAAGTTGGTTTTCATTATTGTTAGAGATAGATTCAAATTCTTATTTTGCATCGAAAGAGATAAAGATTATATATATGAATATATTTCTAGGCACTAATATTTTGAATTGAATCTTATTGAAAATAAGAGCAGGTGACTCCCATGAACTTTGGATCATGTGTTAAGAAAATGCCTAAGAAATGAGTGTCATTAGGAAGAAGGGATAACCAATTAAAACCCTTGTCAATATGTCAGTGAAGTATTCAAATGTGATCACATGTAATGAAAGGTGAGTCAATGTGGGGTTAACATTAAGCACCAAGTGAGAATAGTGGTGTTGGTTTAGTTATTTTGTGTTTCTAAATATGACCTTAGAATCTAAAAATATTTGGAGAGCTAAGGTCTATGGTTAATGTGAAATGTGGTGTTTATGTGTTTATATGTTTTATGCATTAAGTAAATGCAGAGTCATGCCAATTAAGTTGCAGGTGGTGTGTAAAAAGGTGATTTTCGAATGCAAGTTTAGAGGTGACTTTATAAGGGTCAAAAAGGTCATAATTTAGTTATTTATTGCATTTTAAAATCCATAGGCATAGTACCTATAGGTTGGGAGATTGTTTTTTACCATACCTTATTTATGACCTCTTTTAAATGCCTTGAAAATAAGTGACAAATTTTGGGGATGAAATGATATATTTGACCCATTCTCATCCCCTTTGGTCTTCCCTCTCATTATTAGAATAGACTTGGGAAAAAGGACATGCATGTGCACCATACCTCTTTAATAAAAGAGAGGACTTGGTGGGAAACTTGGGGTATGGGAGATAATTGAGAATGGATAAGATGATGGCAAGTTCCATCATCTCATCCAAGGATGTGAAAACTTGAATTCTTTAAAAATCTCATGAATTTTTGGAAAAAGGGATTCTCTCTTTCTTTTGGGAGAACCTAGTCTTTTTTTTTGTGAAGAGTTTATTTTTCCTTTTGCTTTGTTTTGATATTGGTGTTTGAAGATGTAAGCTTTAGAGCTATGTGAGAAAAGAGTAATGGATTCAAAGGAGAGCAGCTTGGAGAAGGAGACTACATCTCTACTAGGATGTAAAAAGATAAGTTCTTCTTCCCCTAATTGCTTGTAGTTCATGAAATAGGTGATATGAAGGTTTTTTGAGTGGGAATGGTTCTTGAAAAATGAATGTGTTAGTAATTGTTGAATAAGTTGATTGCAACTTTCATACCAAGATCATTTGTTAATCTCTTGTGTTTGCTTGGGGGTATGGCTAGAGCCCATGAGGCTTCATGATGCCATTATGGTTGGGTGGAGATCAAAGTTATTTAATATGCAAGTAAATTATGAATTTTCTCAATATTAATCTAAATAGAGCAAGTGTTAATACATGGGTATGCATTGTCTTATAGATGGTTGGAAAAAAAGTGCTTAAGTTCTTCTCTTCTTGTTTCCTTGAAAGTTGAATGTATACTATTAACTCCATTGTATTGAATAATCCATTAGTATGTGTATTCCAATTGGAAGGGAGAAATATTGGATTATTGAGGATCTAATGTGTACAAGAAAAAACAGATTCAAGAAATGTTCATTGTGAAAGAAATCTATTTATTTAATTTAAGTTAACTAAAAGAGGGGTAAAAATTTATTAAAGCCAAAAAAGAACAATATAAAGCAAGGGCATCACACAACCCTATCAATCTCCACTAATTGGTCCAACTTTTGTAACAAATCTAGGGGTAATTGACCCCTTTCCATAATATTCCTTATTCAAGTTACCAAGATGGAGCATTGTGGTATTGCGTAGTAAATTATATGTAGAATAAAAAGAGGTACATTATTTTAGTTGCAACCTGCCAAACAATAGGTCATTTAAATCTAAAAGAAATTGTTGAAACTTCTTAGAAACTAAATTATCATGAGCATCCACAGTTTGCGCATTGACAACTAAATTGACAAAGTTTAAATGAATTTGTAGCAAGCACGGATACAACATATAGCAACATATAACTAAATTCTATTGTATTGAACTATGTGTGCTTATAAAATATATATATAATTTACATTTTCATATGAGAATAAACCAGTTTATGGGTTTACAAAATAATAAAAAAAAATAGCATTATTTGAGTATATAAATTATGATGTGTAAATGCATGTACTTATTTATTAAACAAAGATATACATATGCATATTCATCACCCTCATTATTACATGTATGTAAATCCAATGCATATATATTAAATAAAATTAAAAAGTCGCACTCTTGATTTTATACACATTGTATATAAATATAAATCCGAGTATAAAAAAATCATTTATTTTAAATGAAATATATTTAAATATAATATATAAAAAAAATATACATAAATCAAATTCTAAACTAGAGAGACACCCATCCCTCATGTATAACATATTTTTAAAATGAAAAATAAAAAAAATGCAGACTCATGTATGACATATTTTTAAAATGAAAAATAAAAAAATTGTAGACATGGCTATTAACTTGGCACGCTCAGGAAAAATGTAACAGGGTATGCAAAAGAAAATACATAAGGCAAAAAATGCCGCTCATGTATGTGGGTTTAAACTGGTGTTCAAAAAGGGGTAAAATACAACCACCAGCAAATATAATAGCCAATGTATTTATAAATTCTGTCTAAAGTACAATCAAATTAAAAACAAAACGAAGATAATGAATGTTTATCATCCTTCTGTGCTATTACAAACAAGAAAATAGAATAAGAAAAGTTTATTGTAACCAAAAAAAAAAAAAAACAACAATAATGGTGAACTCCCTTTTGATTTGAGATCTTGTAGCTAGGACATGGTGGGAAATTATGGTGTTAAGACTAGGTCTGGAATTTGATGGCCACCCCTACTCTCATATGAAAATTTTGTGACGGTTTGTTCAAATTGTACAATTATAGTGAACACTTAATTTAATATTTAAATAGAATAAATTGACTATAAATCAATTTATTGATTTCATATGTGCAAATATCATAAATGCATCCATCAATTTGAAACTATTTTATTTGAGTTATTTTATTTTATATTACAAATTGATTTTGTTTTTCATATATATTTTAAGTTCCATTTAAATATCAATTTCAAAACTAATAAGAAATAATTATATAAAATTAAAATTAATTTAATTTCTGAATTCATCTATGTAAAAACACATTTAAATATCAATTTCAAACTTAGGAAGAAATAATTGTATCAAATTAAAAATAGTTCAATCCCCAAATTCATCTATCTAAAATCATATTTAAATATCAATTTCAAACCTACCAATAAATAATTATATAAAATTAAAAATAGTTTAATCTTTAAATTCATCTATCTAAAAACATAAATTATTTGTAAAAGCCAAATAAAATTTCAACATGCTCAACAAAACACAAATGTAAAAATAAAACAAATTGTATCTTGAAAAAAAGTGAAAATTCTTATTATGTTATTACTTGGATATCCTATATATATTAAAAAAATATAAAATTAGAAAATATTGATAATTAGTAATAAATGTAAAAATATGAAATTTACTGTTACAATTAACAAGAATTTTATAAATTCATATAAAAAAATAAATATTACTAAATATTCAAAAAGTTAAAAAACAATTATATTCTATTTTGAAAAGATTTTGAATTAATATACATTTTTATAAGAAATATTATAAATCATATATATTAATATAAAACAATGATAAATATTAGTAAAAATGTCAAGATCTTAAATTTATTGTTAAAAATATTTAAAAAATTAGAAAGAACTATATTTTATCTTGAAAAGATTTTTGAATTAATATTTTTATCATATATATATATAATATTTTTTTACGGTTTAATAATAATTTTAAGTGTCATATTTATGATTATATAAAAATATAGCAAGTCAAATAATATGGTCTAATAATTTTTTAAGTTGTAATATAAGATCTAAAATGCAAAAAACGACCACATAGACCATCAAATTCTAGGCCTATTCTTCCCTTTACTAATTTTTCTCTGTGTTGCAACATTTCCTTTCTTCACTAGACAAATCTACGGGGACAAATCTACAACCTTTCCATTGTCACCCACCCATTGTTCGAACTTGCGCATCATCATTTCTTCACTAGACAAATCTACATCCCCATAGATTTGTCTAGTGAAGAAATGATGATGGAAAAGTTTGAACAATGGGTGGGGTTACAACGATGAGCACGAGAAGCAGATAAGATCTGAGATTTTCAAGGACAACAATTTTCCTGTGCTTGTGGATTGGACAAGGAAAGGTGAGTTGTTACACTTGTCAAAGAGCAAAAATCTGGTAAATATGATTTTAATTTTTTTTAAGCAGAGCATACGTAATGGATGCATACCTAAGGTTTATGACATTTTCTTACAAAGAATTGTTGGGCTTTCTTAGTTGTTGTGGCAATTGAAGGAATTAATCAACTAGCTAGTGTATGCATTGATACTAGTGGAACATACTTTCACCGATACAAAGATGTAATTTTACAACAAATTGATTAGATTTTATTATTATTTGTTTGTTTGCACTAATTATTTTAGTGGACTAGTTTTGGGTTGTGCTACTTTTCATAAGGTAATAGGGTATCTTTAGAGGTAAATGTGGAACAAATATAAATCATGACATTTTATTGGTTGGCTACGCCAAGAACTATTAGATTCTGAAAAATTCATGGGGTGAGAACTGGGGTCAAAAAGGATACATCAAAATGAAAACACATTTTAAGAAATCGTGAGGAATTTATGGAATTGCTTTAAGTGCTTCCTACTAGGCCTAGAATTTGATGGCCACCCCTACTGTCATATGAAAATTTTGTGACAGTTTGTTCATTTAAATGCCTATCACTTGACGTTATATGAAAATTTTAAATTGTCAAAAAATATTTAATTTATATTTTTTTGTAAAATTGTATTACTATTTTGTTGATTAATTCCTCAAATTGTAAAATTACAATGAACACTTAATTTAATATTTAAATAGAATAAATTGACTATAAATTAATTTATTGATTTCATACGTGCAAATATCATAAATGCATCCATCAATTTGAAACTATTTTATTTGAGTTATTGTATTTTATATTACAAATTGATTTTATTTTTCATATACATTTTAAGTTTAGTTATCTAAAAACACATTTAATGTCAATTTCAAAACTACTAAGAAATAACTAGCATACATATATTGAATATTAATATATAAAAAATACGTGGAGAGTTATTTTTTCTCAAGGCACCTATTTTCATCAACTTATTCAAAACAATAGTAAAGTGCCCATATGCTATCACCGTTTCAATCAATCAAATAATATATGAGCAAAATAAATCAAGTGGAAAGACTCAATAGTGAAATAAAGCCAGAAAAGACTCAATATTAGAGGTTAAACACAAAGATGCTTAGTTGTCTTATGAGTTCCCCATGAAATTTGAATTGATTGATTTTATGGAAAGACTCAGTAGTGAAATAAAGCCAAAAAAGACTCAATAACGCATTAGAGGTTAAACACAAAGATGCTTAGTTGTCTTATGAGTTCCTCGTGAAATTTGAATTGACTGATTTTAATTATAATTTGATTTTCAATACATATGTCCAATTTCTTCTTTAAACAAATGTGATACAGTTGTCAATTAATATAAGATCAAATATTAAATTTATGTATTTTCTTCACAAAGATACAAGATAAGGTAACCAAACCCTAGTTTTGATTCTAGTGCATATTAAGAAAATGTAACCTTGCCAAGTTCCAAACCAAATGAACCCTAGCAAGTCCAATAGACTCAACTTGGGAGACTTTCCATCCCACTCAATAATAAAACAACCACAAATAAAAAGCGATAAACCTTATGACTCCTTGAATCTTTTTTTTGTTTTACTACAACATATTATAACAATGCAATTGGTTTCAACAAGACTAAAGCCAAATTTGTGATAGCTAAACTCAAGTGAATTAAAAAAATGTAAAACCAAAACTACGAGAAATCCAACTCCAGGAGAATAAAGCCAAACCTGCAACCACGAAGTTTTGAAACGGTTATGATTCAACAACCTCTTTTAATAGAGGTCTTCATGAATTCAAAGATAAGAACATCTAAAGAAAGTTGTGAATAAAACAAATTTAAAATTGTTTTAAAAAAAAGCAAAAAAATAACAAATAAATACATTGAAATTTCTTAAAATTATAAAAATATATTTGTGTAAATAAATGTTCACTCTAAAAACTTAAAAATTTATTACATGACACTAAGTATTTAGTTTTAATTTATTTTACTAGAAGTCTTCATGAATTTGTGAATAAAACAACTTTAAAAACAAAGCAAAAAAATTAAAATCTATTGAAAAAAAATCACTATTGAAAAATAAATAAAAATAAATACATTGAAATTTGTTATAATTATAAAAAATATATTTATGTGATTACTATAAATAGATGTTCACCTTAAAAACTTAAAATTTATTAAATGACACTAAGTATTTAGTTTTAATTTATTTTTTTAATTAAATTGATTTTAAAATCTAAAAAAACAACATTATTGCCACTGCGTAATATGTCTCTAGCATAATTATTTTTATTTTACTTGAATTTATCTTTTTAACATTCAAAATAAAAATAATGTATAAATATATATTATAAAATAAAAAAATATTTAGAATTATATGAATGATTAAATACTATTGCAATAAGAAAATAATGAAAATAAGTGCCTCAATGTATTTTATATAAATAATAATGTTATATAAATACTAATTTATTATAATAATTAGGGAAATTAAATTAATTATAATTATTAATATTAAATTTTAGTATTATTAATAATAATGAAATCATTATAAAACTGATTATGATATAAAAAAATAAGTGTTTTAGACTGAATAAGATATCAAATCGATTTAAAACCGTTTTTAAATTTGCTTTAAATCTACTTTAAATCTGCTTGAAAAACGTCTACATACAATGATTGTAGTTATGCTAGCTACATGTCCTTTGAACGTCAAATTCAATCTAAAGAGTTTTTCCTTACATTGAATTAATTTTGCTTTTTGATAGATGCCATTGTAATATGCCTCTCAGCGTAATTATATAAAATTAAAATTAATTTAATTTTTGAATTCATCTATGTAAAAACACATTTAATATCAATTTCAAACCTAGAAAGAAATAATCATATAAATTTAAAAATAGTTCAATCCCCAAATTCATCTATCTAAAATCATATTTAAATATCAGTTTGAAACCTACCAAGAAATAATTATACAAAATTAAAAATAGTTTAATCTTTAAATTCATCTATCTAAAAACATAAATAATTTGTAAAAGCCAAATAAAATTTCAACATGTTCAATAAAGCACAAATGTTGTATTACCTTGAAAAAAATTGAATCACCTCTAAAACAAATAGTATCTTGAAAAAAAGTGAAAATTCTTGTTATTACTTGGATATCCTATATATATTAAAAAAATGTAAAATTAGAAAATATTGATAATTAGTAATAAATGTTAAAAATTTAAATTTATTATTACAACCCTTCCATTGTCGTCCACCCATTGTTCGAAGCTGCGCATCATCATTTCTTCACTAGAAAAATCTATGGGTACAAATCTTGTACAACCTTGTAGATTTTTCTAGTGAAGAAATGATGATGCATAGGTTTGAACAATGGGTGGGCTTACAATGACAAGCACGAGAAGCAGATAAGATATGAGATTTTCAAGGAAAACAATTTTCCTACACTTGTGGACTGGACGAGGAAAGACATTGTCACACTTGTTAGAGAGCAAAAATCTGGTAGGTATGATTTTAATTTTTTTTAAGCAAAGCATATGTAATGGATGTATACCTAAGGTTTATGACATTTTCTTACAAGGAATTGTTGGGCTTTCTCAGCTGTTGTGGAAGTTGAAGGAATTAATGAACTAGTTGGTGTGTGCATTGATACTAGTGGAACAAACTTTCACCGATACAAAGATGTAATTTTGCAACAAATTGATTAGATTTTATTATTATTTGTATGTTTGCACGAATTGTTTTAGTGGATTAGTTTTGGGTCTTGCTAGTTTTCGTAAGGTAATAGGGTATCTTCAAAGGTAAATGTGGAACGAATATAAAATCATGGCTTTTTATTAGTTGGCTATGACAAGAACTATTAAATTCTAAAAAATTCATGGGGTGAGAATTGGGGTAAAAAATGATACATCAAGATGAAAACACATTTTAAGAAATTGCCAGGAATTTGTGGAATTGCTTTAAGTGCTTCCTACCAGGCATGGAATTTGACGGCCACCCCTACTATCATATGAAAATCTTGTGACAGTTTCTTCATTTAAATGCCTATCACTTGACATTTTATGAAAAAATTCAATTGTCAAAAAATATTTAGTTTATATTTAATGTGTCATATTACAATTAACAAGAAGTTTATAGATTCATATAAAAAAAAAAATCTTGTTAAAATATTCAAAAAGTTAAAAAACAACTATATTCTATTTTGGAAAGATTTTGAATTAATATACATTTTTATAATAAATATTATAAATCATATATATTAATATAAAACAATGATAACTATTAGTAAAAATGTCAAGATCTTAAATTTATTATTAAAAATATTTAAAAAATTAGAAAGAACTATATTTCATCTTGAAAAGATTTTGTTTTGAAAAGATTTTTGAATTAATATTTTTATCATATAATATATATATATATATATATATATATAATAATTTTATACGGTTTAATAATAATTTTAAGTGTCATATTTATAGTTATATATAAATATAGCAAGTCAAATAATACAGTCTAATAATTTTTTAAGTTGTAATATACTGTCTAAAATGCAAAAAACGACCACATAGACAATCAAATTCTAGGCCTACTCTTCCCTTTATTGATTTTGCTCTGTGTTGCAACATTTCCTTTCTTCACTAGACAAATCTACAACCCTTCCATTGTTGCCCACCCATTGTTTGAACCTGCGCATCATCATTTCTTCACTAGACAAATCTACAGCCCCATAGATCTATCTAGTGAAGAAATGATGATGCACAGGTTTGAACAATGGGTGGGCTTACAATGACGAGCACAAAAAGTAGATAAGATATCATATTTTCTAGGACAACAATTTTCCTGCGCTTGTGGATTGGATGAGGAAATTCATTGTTACACTTGTCAAGAGCAAAAATCTTGTAAGTATGATTTTAATTTTTTTTAAGTAGAGCATATGTGATGGATGCATACCTAAGGTTTATGACATTTTCTTATAGGGAATTGTTGGGCTTTCTCAACCATTGTGGCAGTTGAAGGAATTAATCAACTAGTTAGTGTGTGCATTGATACTAGTGGAACAAACTTTCACCAATACAAAGATGTAATTTTGCAACAAATTGATTAGATTTTATTATTATTTGTTTGTTTGCACTAATTGTTGTAGTGAACTAGTTTTGGGTCTTGCTAATTTTCGTAAGGTAATAGGGTATCTCCAGAGGTAAATGTGGAACAAATATAAATCACAAAATTTTATTGGTTGGCTATGACAAGAAGTATTAGATTCTAAAAAAATTCATGGGGCGAGAATTGGGGTTAAAAAGGATACATCAAGATGAAAACACATTTTAAGAAATCACCAAGAATTTGTGGAAATTTTTTAAGTGCTTCCTAGTTCTTACCCCACAAAGAGTGGAAACAATCACGCATAATTACAATTGGTTATGAGATAACCATAAATGTTGTACATAAATAAATTGTTAAGTCCTATCAAGGGAACTATTGTAGAGGCTTCAACCTGTAACAAGTGATTAACGCACATTGCATTGGCTAATCAAAATACACATTTTTTAGGGATTTATTAAACAATGGTAAATCCAGGATGCAAATATGCTCAAAAGTTAACTTGTTTGAAATTTACTACCTTGTTATTGGCTTGCAAGAGAGCATGTAGTTTCCAAGGGGCTTGGGGATTTTCATTGCCATGTTGCATATTTTCCCCTGATAGATGGCGATTAGGGTTTCACTTATGTCAATGAGTGTCTGCATGCAAAGAAGACATGGCTGGTCTATGGGTTGTATAGGTTATTCAAGTCTTCATGCTTCATTGAGTGTGACAATAAATGAAACATGGTGAAATGAGAAAAGCAAGCAAGTATGAGTTTATTTGGTGCAACATCTTCTTCTAGGTTGGATAGTGAAGGTTTTTCTCAAGTAAATGCAGAGGAGGTAGCTTTTAGGAGGGCTACTGATGGTGACCTAGGAAACTGGTGTAAAGACAATGGAGTTCAAGAGGTGTTGTGTGGTGCTAGAGTTGTTGAAATGGAATCGTTAGGAAATGCTCATATGGTAAAAGCAGGAAATTTTTAGAATGGGATAACTGTGGAGGTCTTCCAACAATAAATTGTTCCTTGTGACATTTTAAAACCTAATTTCAAAATCACATATTAAATTTAGAAATTTTGTTTCATATACAATAATTTTAAAGAAGCTTTATAGTTGAAATTTAGGTTGAAGAATGAATGCACAACAACATTTTACTTTGTGATTATCAATATATAATTAGAATCCATGGTGGTGGTTGCTTCTATTTATTTATTTTTCTTACTGCTTTGGGCATGGGACTAAAGCTCTTGCTCGAAAGCAATATGTATCAAGTTCTATTCCTAATTTTGTTTTCCTTTTATTTTTCCATGGCCCTGGTTGTTACACTTGGATTCATATGTATTTGGCTCTTTTTTTCAAGCATTTGATGGTGTCACTTGGAAAAATTTTGGTAACTCAAGTCAGAGCTATGAGCAAGCCTATTGTAAGGCAAGTGCCAGTATTCTGAATTTGAATTTTTTTGCTCTATTGTCAAGACAATTTAGTATTAATATAAAGCAATGATAACTATTAGTAAAAATGTCAAGATCTTAAATTTATTGTTAAAAATATTTAAAAATTAGAAAGAACTATATTTCATCTTGAAAAGATTCTATTTTGAAAATATTTTTGAATTAATATTTTTATCATATATATATAATAATTTTTTTTGGTTTAATAATAATTTTAAGTGTCATATATACAGTTATATAAAAATATAGCAAGTCAAATAATATGGTCTAATAATTTTTTAAGTTGTAATATACGGTCTAAATTGCAAAAAATGACCATATAGACCATCAAATTCTAGGCCTGCTCTTCCCTTTACTAATTTTGCTTTGTGTTGCAATATTTTCTTTCTTCACTAGACAAATCTACGAGGACAAATCTACAACCCTTCCATTGTCGCCCACCCATTGTTCAAACCTATGCATCATCATTTCTTCACTAGACAAGTCTATAGCCCTATAGATTTGTCTAGTGAAGAAATAATGATGCACATGTTTGAACAATGGATGGGCTTACAACAATGAGCATGTGAAGCAAATAAAATATGAGATTTTCAAAGATAACAATTTTCCTGCACTTGAGGACTCGACGAGGAAAGACACTGTTACACTTGTCAGAGAGCAAAAATATGGTTAGTATGATTTTAAATTTTTTTAAGCAGAGCATATATAATGAATGCATACCTAAGGTTTATGACATTTTCTTACAGGGAATTGTTGGGATTTCTCGGCCATTGTGGTAGTTGAAGGAATTAATCAACTAGTTAGTGTGTGCATTGATACTAGTGGAACAAACTTTCACAAATACAAAGATGTGATTTTGCAACAAATTGATTAGATTTTATTATTATTTGTTTGTTTGCACTAATTTTTTTAGTGGACTAGTTTTGGGTCTTGCTATTTTTTGTAAGGTAATAGGATATCTTCAGAGGTAAATGTGGAACAAATATAAATCATGACATTTTATTGGTTGGCTATGACAAGAACTATTAGATTCTAAAAAAGTCATGGGGTGAGAACTAGGTTAAAAAACAATACATCAAGATGAAAACACATTTTAAGAAATCACCAGGAATTTATGGAATTGCTTTAAGTGCTTCCTAGTCTTCCCTTTATTGATTTTTCTCTGTGTTGCAACATTTCCTTTGTTCACTAGACAAATATACAACCCTTCCATTGTCACCCACCCATTGTTCAAACCTGCACATCATCATTTCTTCACTAGACAAATCTATGCCCCATAAATTTGTCTAGTGAAGAAATGATGATGCACAAGTTTGAACAATGGGTGGCTTTACAACGATGAGCATGAGAAGCAGATAAGATATGAGATTTTCAAGGACAACAATTTTCCTGCTCTTGTGAACTAGATGAGGAAAGGCGTTGTTACAGTTGTCAAAGAGTAGAAATCTTGTAAATATGATTTTAATTTTTTTTAAATAGAGCATATGTAATGGATTTATACTTAAGGTTTATGAAATTTTCTTATAGGGAATTGTTGGGCTTTCTTAGCCATTCTGGCAGTTGAAGGAATTAATCAACTAGTTAATGTGTGCATTAATACTAGTGGAATAGACTTTCACCAATACAAATATGTAATTTTGCAACAAATTGACTAGATTTTATTATTATTTGTTTGTTTGCACTAATTGTTTTAGTGGACTAGTTTTTGGTCTTGCTAATCTCTGTAAGGTAACAAGTATCTTCAGAGGTAAATGTGGAACAAATATAAATCATGGCATTTTATTGGTTGGCTACAACAAGAATATTAGATTCTAAAAAATTCATGGGGCAAGAACTAGGATCAAAAGGGATACATCAAGATGAAAACACATTTTAAGAAATCACCAAAAATTTGTGGAATTGCTTTAAGTGCTTCCTACGAGGCCTGAAATTTGACAACCAACCCTATTGTCATATGAAAATTTTGTGACAGTTTCTTCATTTAAATGCTTGTCACTTGATGTTTTATGAAAAATTTAAATTGTTATTTTTTTTGGTAAAATTGTATTACTATTTTGTTCATTGATTCCTCAAATTGTAAAATTATAATGAACACTTAATTTTATATTTAAATAGAATAAATTGACTATAAATTAATTTATTGATTTCATATGTGCAAATATCATAAATGCATCCATCAATTTGAAACTATTTTATTTGAGTTATTTTATTTTATATTACAAATTGATTTTATTTTTCATATACATTTTAAGTTCAATTATCTAAAAACACATTTAAATATCAATTTCAAAACTACTAAGAAATAATTATATAAAATTAAAATTAATTTAATTTTTGAATTCATCTATGTAAAAACACATTAAATATCAATTTCAAACCTAGGAAGAAATAATCATATAAAATTAAAAATAGTTCAATCCCCAAATTTATTTATCTAAAATCATATTTAAATATCAATTTCAAACCTACCAAGAAATAATTATATAAAATTAAAAATAGTTTAATCTTTAAATTCATCTATCTAAAACCATAAATTATTTGCAAAAACCAAATAAAATTTCAAGATGCTCAATAAAACACAAATGTTGTATTATCTTGAAAAAATCAAATCTATAAAACAAATTGTATCTTGAAAAAAAGTAAAAATTCCTGTTATGTTATTACTTAGATATCCTATATATATTAAAAATAATGTAAAATTAGAAAATATTGATAATTAGTAATAAATGTCAAAATCTAAAATTTACTGTTACAATTAATAAGAAGTTTATAAATTCATATAAAAAAATAAACCTTGTTAAAATATTCAAAAAATTAAAAAACAATTATATTCTATTTTGAAAAGATAAAGCAATGATAACTATTAGTAAAAATGTCAAGATTTCAAATTTATTGTTAAAAATATTTAAAAAATTAGAAAGAACTATATTTCATCTTGAAAAGATTTTTGAATTAATATTTTTATCATATATATATATAATTATTTCTTACAATTTAATAATAATTTTAAGTGTTATATTTACCGTTATATGAAAATATAGCAAGTCAAATAGTACAGTCTAATAATTTTTTAAGTTGTAATATACAGTGTAAAATGCAAAAAAATGGCCACATAGACCATCAAATTCTAGGCCTGCTCTTCTCTTTACTGATTTTGCTATGTGTTGCAACATTTCCTTTGTTCACTAGAAAAATATACGGGGACAAATCTACAACCCTTCCATTGTCGCCCACCCATTGTTCGAACCTGTGCATCATCATTTCTTCACTAGACAAATCTATGGGGACAAATCTACAACCTCGTAGATTTGTCTAGTGAAGAAATGATGATGCACAGGTTTGAACAATGGGTGGGCTTACAACGATGAGCAAGAGAAGCAGATAGGATATGAGATTTTCAAGGACAACAATTTTCCTATGCTTGTGGACTCGGCGAGGAAATGTGTTGTTATACTTGTCAAAGAGCAGAAATTTGGTAAGTATGATTTTGATTTTTTTTAAGCAGAGCATATGTAATAGATGCATACCTAAGGTTTATGAAATTTTCTTACAGGGAATTGTTGGGCTTTCTCAGCCATTGTGGCAATTGAAGGAATTAATCAACTAGTTGGTGTTTGCATTGATACTAGTGGAATAGACTTTCACTGATACAAATATGTAATTTTGCAACAAATTGATTAGAGTTTATTATTGTTTGTTTGTTTGCACTAATTTTTTTAGTGGACTATTTTTGGGTCTTGCTAATTTTCATAAGGTAATAGGGTATCTTTAGAGGCAAATGTGGAACAATATAAATCACAACATTTTATTAGTTGGCTACGATAAGAACTATTAGATTCTAAACAATTCATGTAGTGAGAACTAGGGTTAAAAAGGATACATCAAGATGAAAACACATTTTAAGAAATCACTAGGAATTTATGGAATTGCTTTGAGTGCTTCCTACTAGGCTTGGAATTTGATGGCCACTTCTACTGTCATATGAAAATTTTGTGATGATTTCTTCATTTAAATGCCCGACGTTTTATTAAAAATTTAAATTGTCAAAAAATATTTTAATTTATATTTTTTTTTGTAAAATTGTATTACTATTTTGTGGATTGATTCCTCAAATTGTAAAATTAAGTGAACACTTAATTTAATATTTAACTAGAATAAATTGACTATAAATTAATTTATTGATTTCATATGTGCAAATATCATAAATGCATCCATCAATTTGAAACTATTTTATTTGAATTATTTTATTTTATATTACAAATTGATTTTATTTTTCATATACATTTTAAACTCAATTTGTGAACCTAAGAATTTATCCTACTCTAATATGCAAAATAACTAAGAAATGTAAAATGAGAAAATACCAAGGACACCTCAAGATTAGCCAAAAGAGTGATAAACAATAAGGAAAATGGACAAAATAAGACACAAACGATTTCACCTTCCTTGCTGTTGATTTCTCCTTGATTGGCCCTTGCTTGGGATGATTTGTGTGCTCCTTAGATGATGGCTTGAGTGACTAGATGCAAGATTAGATGTGCAAAATGATTAGAATTGATAGCTAGATGATGGTAGATGATTGAAAATGCAAATTAGCAGCATGTAGTTATGAAAATCCAAGGTGTTGAAAATGCCCTTGAGGAGGGGGTATTTATAGGAGAATTTGAATTCTCTAGAGAATTCAACGGTCAAGATTGCTTCAACAAGGCCAAGATGAAGGGCTATGGTGGGTTGAGAACCCACAAGCCCTCACATCTTAACATGTGGAGGATGAAGTGGACAAGGGGATATGAGGTGTAAGTGAGGTGTCAAGAAAGTACATGAGGTGGAGAAAGGACATGCACCTTGGGGAGTGAGGAGGTTTCCTTAAAAAAGGGATTCCTTGTCCCCAAGTGGGAGTGAAAGGGACATTTGAGGAATTTTGGAATTCCTCAAAAATCTACATGGGAAAAGGAAAGGTGGTTGGGGATATAAATGTGAATTAAAAATTCACATTACTAGGATGATCTAGAGGATAAAAGGTGGGCTCCAAAAAGGTGGGACTTGGTCACATGTGGAGATTGTGACAAGTCCAAGGTTCTAGAAGCCTTGGAAGAATGGAATGTGAATTAAAAATTCACATATAAAAAGGAATCTAGGAAGAATAAAAAGGAATTAAAATTCCTTGGAGAATGATTAGGCTTAATTAATCAGTAATTAGAAGATAAATGAGGATTAGAAGCCAACTTGCAAAAGTTGGAGGATGTGACACATCCTAATCAAGGATTAGATGTGCACATCCCTAATGAAGAAATTAGGAGATGGATTAGGATTAGATGAAAATGACATGTGAGGAATTAAATAAATGTATTATTTATTTAATTTATTTGATGAAAGGAGGATTAAAAGAGTAAAGTATTTAATTATTAATTAAATACCTTAGGGATTTGGGAGAATTAAGGGTACTAATTAAATAATAGTAATATTAATTAATTAATACAAAAATAAGATGAAAGGGGATGAATTTGGATAAATTAAGTGTCCAAATTTAGATGTCTACACAATTATCTAAAAATATTTAAATATCAATTTCAAAACTACTAAGAAATAATTATATAAAATTAAAATTAATTTTTTTTTTTTTTAGACTGCAGGAATCGGGTAGCACGACCCCCTATAAACTGCAGGTGCGATGGTAAAATTTTTAACGTGACCGGCGGCGTTGGTGCAACACGCCCTCCGGTACCACGGGGGTGGGGGAGACTAGAACTTGTGACCAACCTCCTGCTACAGGAAAGATTTAGCCAACCAAGCTAGGGCCCCAACCCAAAATTAATTTAATTTTTGAACTACATTTAAATATCAATTTCAAACCTAGGAAGAAATAATTATATAAAATTAAAAATAGTTCAATCCCCAAATTCATCTATCTAAAATCATATTTGAATATCAATTTCAAACCTATGAAGAAATAATTATATAAAATTAAAAATAGTTTAATGTTTAAATTCATCTATCTAAAAACATAAATTATTTGTAAAAGCCAAATAAAATTTCAACATGCTCAATAAAACATAAATGTTGTATTATCTTGAAAAAAATGTAGAATTAGAAAAGATTGATAATTAGAAATAAATGTA
This sequence comes from Sequoia sempervirens, assembly GCA_007258455.2. Taxonomy (NCBI): domain Eukaryota; kingdom Viridiplantae; phylum Streptophyta; class Pinopsida; order Cupressales; family Cupressaceae; genus Sequoia; species Sequoia sempervirens. The sequence goes on from VDFB02083781.1 coordinate 32,129, forward strand.
AAAATCTTAAATTTGCTATTACAATCAACAAGAAGTTTATAAATTCATATAAAAAAGAAAATCTTGTTAAAATATTTAAAACGTTAAAAACAATTTATTCTATTTTGAAAAGATTTTGAATTAATATACACTTTTTTATAATAAATATTATAAATCATATATATTAATATAAAGCAATGATTACTATTGTGATAACTATTAGTAAAAATGTCAAGATCTTAAATTTATTGTTAAAAATGTTTTAAAAAATAGAAATAACTATATTTCATCTTGAAAAGATTCTATTTACATAGACCATCAAATTCCAGGCCTACTCTTCTCTTTACTAATTTTGCTCTGTGTTGCAACATTTCCTTTCTTCACTAGACAAATATACAACCCTTCCATTTTTGCCCACCCATTGTTCAAACCTACACATCATCATTTCTTCACTAGACAAATCTATAACCCCGTATATTTTTCTAATGAAGGAATGATGATGCAAAGGTTTGAACAATGGGTGGGCTTACAACGATGAGCACGAGAAGCAGATAAGATATGAGATTTTCAAGGACAACAATTTTCTTGTGCTTGTGGATTGGACGAGGAAAAGCACTATTACACTTGTAAGAGAGCAAAAATCTTGTAAGTATAATTTTAATTTTTTTAAAGCAAAGCAAATGTAATAGATGCATACCTAAGGTTTATGAATTTTTTTTACAGGGAATTGTTGGGCTTTCTCAGCCGTTGTGGCAATTGAAGGAATTAATCAACTAATTAATGTGTCCATTGATACTAGTGGAACAAACTTTCACCGATACAAAAATGTAATTTTGCAATAAATTGGTTATATTTTATTATTATTTGTTTGTTTGCACTAATTATTTTAGTGGACTAGTTTTGGGTCTTGCTAATTTCCGTAAGGTAACAGGGTATCTTCATGGATAAATGTGGAACAAATATAAATCATGACATTTTATTGGTTGGCTATGACAATAACTATTAGATACTAAAAAATTCATGGGGTGAGAACTAGGGTCAAAAAGGATACATCAAAATGTAAACACATTTTAAGAAATTGCTAGGAATTTATGGAGTTACTTTAAGTGCTTCCTACTAGGCCTGGAATTTGATGGCCACCCCTACTGTCATATGAAAATTTTGTGATAGTTTGTTCATTTAAATACTTGTCACTTGATGGAGTATCAAAGCAAATGTATTTTCTTCAGGTTCTTCATCAACTGGGTCAAATGAGAATTCAACAAACAGGTTTTCAGCGAATGGATTGATATCTTGGTCTCCTCCTTCCTCAAATAGATTATAAGTTGGTTCAAAATTGTTATCAATGAATGGAAGGTCAGGAAGGAATCTTCCCAGAGCGTCTCTTCTTCTATGCATGCAATAGAATGAATGGTGAATTGAAGGAATTTTGAAAATGCTTGAATAATAGACTAAACTACTGCTAACAATGACTATGACAGGTTCTTAGCTTGACACCATCCTTGACAACGGCGCCAAAAATGGTCACGCCCACAAAAGGATATGAAAGTCACGACAAATCCTAACCTAGGAATTGGACATTTCAACAGGAAACTAACATCTTCTTATGGTCATTCATTTACTTTGTCAAACCAAGGAACGCATACTTGAAATGGAGCGGCACTGTATGTGCACTAAGAACCAGTTTCAGCCATAATTTACTAGAAATAAATGCGTAGAAGGAATTCTAATTATGCTACAAGAATGTAATGCAAAGCCTTCTTAACTTAAGCGTAACTTAATCAAAGCAGAATCATGATAACTATTACTATGGGACAAACCATGAACTAGCCTTCTGCTGTAGGAACAAACACAGGGATGGATTCCCGATGCTGCAGGAACAATATAAGACTGAGTTTTCTCATAAACTTTCAAGAATAAAATCTAACTTATAATCAATAGGAAATAAACAACTAACCAACTACAAATACTTACTAAGTGGGCCCCCTTAGCAAGCATCAACTAGTTTATGTGAGCATTGAACTCAAAACTTCATCAAATTTTATTCATAAACTCAGAATGATATACATTGTTATGCTTATATGGAAACTAACACAAAGCTCTAATTCTTATTATAATACTAACTCTTACATGCCATCCTTCTCACTCACGTAGGAGGAGAACTTATTTAAATCAGAAAAGCAACTAACTAACTAACAAAGAAAGACATGGACATAAGTGTATCCTGAAACTGAGGAACAAACTTCCAATAAATGAAAGCATATTCATTCAACACAATCCAGAGAGAATTTAGCATTCCACTCTTCCCAAATTAATGAATATTTAGATTTGTCCCCAATGACCCGGCCAAAGAGTCTTCACTGGAACAACTTCCTTGATGTCGTGTAGGAAATGGACTTTATTGCAAGGCCGAGATCTGCAACGCTTGATTTGTTCATGCTCCCTTCAACAACCTGCGATGCATAAGGCGACATAAGCGAAAGAAAGCATGCATGGAAAACAACATGATATACATTCATTAATCACAGATTAAATCTATTTCATTATTCAAAACCATATGCATTATATCAGTCATTCAGGAGGTCAAACAAGGTAATTAATAAGACTCATAGAGATGTTAAGCTGCTAGAATATAGGAATGTATTGCTACAGGATACTACCCAATTTTAGATAAAAAGTATTTAATAAAAGATTTAAAACAACCATTTAGCAACAAGAGTAAGGGTATTAAAAGACATCATAATATTTAAATTATGAGCATATTCTAGGCTCATCATTTGCCCCCTACTTAGCCTAATGATGGTCCTCCAGCATTAAGCTTCCTAGTTGTCTCCCTGAAATCTATAGGAGCAATATGGCCTTATGGTGAAGTTCCAAATTTATAGTAGAAACCTTTGAAATGTTGCCATCTTTCATATCTGCGTGTTTCTGTATCCTTATTAACATCTATAGCTCGATAGGGATAAAGTGGCCACATTAAAATCGGAGGTCAAAATGTTATTGGCAACCATAACTCGAACCTCTTTTGAAGACCAAGCTATATGTACTTCTTTGTCCTTCCAAGGGCTGCTTTAAAATTCAGGGGGCTATGTGGCTTAGATTTCCTTAGCCCAACAGTCAATTTCTCCCATCTCTTTTCAATTCTAGAAGAGGAAAGCTTCCAGAACATATATGGTTGGCCTTTGAATTCTTCATACACTTGCTTCCTGATATTGAATATTTTTATTCTTTCTGTTTGATTGTTGAACCCATATGCAACAGTAAGCCGAGTTTTCAACACTGTGTAGGGATTTGAGCTTTCAGGTCATAGTGGGATAGGCTCATCCCTTTCAACTTCTTCATAGGCTTCCAATTGTCTGCCATAATTAGTTTCATTGGCTGTCCAAGACATGAGTGACCTCAAATGAATATCACCAATATAAAGAAGTGGATTCCACTATGTTTCAGAGGGAATTATCAAACCATGCAAATAAAATTCACATAAAGAATTCTTTAGCCAACTAGGGGCTACTTGATAGGCATCATAAAATTCCTTGGCTATATGAATAATAGGATCCAAATTCCTTAAAATTCTCATTAATTGAAACCGAAGAAATTTTTCTTTTAAGCACATAGCATAGACCCTAGGCGATGGTCTACATTCCACAATTTTACCTGTTATTTTCATCATTTCGTCCATTTTCTCTTTCATTTCCTGGATTTCCTATTTCTACCTTTCAATTTATTTTTTCAATTTCTTCTTCTCTTCCTCCCAAAGAATTTGTTGAATTTTAGTCTTGGCTAGATGGCGAAAACTCAAGGTTTGAAATGTGACCGGCCTCCTTGTGGTCCTAAGGTATTCCAAAAATTCAATCAAAAATGTCTTTTTATAAACAATCATTGCTTGACAAGTTGTAGGGGAAATGAGGTTTCATTGGACACTTCTAATTGTTCATGCTGTTCTTGCTGTAGGATGAATTTCTGTTGCTGCTTAGGAAGAGATTGTGCTTCTTCTGAAACTTGCCTAGCTGCTTCAGCTAAGTCATCAAGACTTGGCATTCCCCTTTCATTAATACTAACATGTTGTGCTTCCTCAACTTCCATTGTCTCAATTTACACTTCCCCAGGAATAACAAATGGACTTTGTGCAACATTCTCAGATACATCATGAGAAACATCATGACTGACTTCCTCAGATTCCTCAGAAATTATTATAATTTCAGGTTGGACAGAGGTTTAGGTGATTTTACGTTGTTTCATTGATGAAACCCTTTTTGGCAATGTTGCAGCTGCAGGAGGCACTCTCCTGTCTTTCCTCTTTTTGACTTTCCTAAAGGATTCAGACTCAACAAAAGAAGATGATGGTAAACTTGTAGTAGCAACAAGCATTGCTGTAAGAGAAACTGCTACATGAGAAGATGCTGCAGGAGAGGAACACTGTTGTTTTTGAACATGAGGGTCAGATTATGGGGTTTGTTTTGCCCTAGATGACTCTCCTACCTTTGTTTTTCCTTTTTTTCTTCTACTAGTAGACCTGGTTTGTACTCGGGTAGAGGGCTCTAGTGTGAAGGTTGCAGGAGTAGGTGCTACAGGAGAAGATGATTCTTGCTCTGCTTCCCTACTTGTAGATTCTACTCTCTATTTCTTTTTCTTGCGCTGTGTAGGGAGTGCTCTAGGAGGCTCTGGAAGTTGTAGACCCTTTTGGGCAACAAATTCTTGCCAAGAAAGGGGTGATACATCCCTCAGGGAATGCTCAATCAACAATTTAATGAGGGCATGATGGGTGACAAAGTTGTCCTTACCCCTCTAGGTTTCATGGGCACAATGTTTCAAAAGGTTTAACAAAAAATTTGGAACATTGACAACTAAACCGTGCCTCATATGACTCAATAATTTAAAATGGTAGGAATGTAAATAGGAAAAGCATCCCTCACAAGTCAAGTACCTGATAATGAGGATGGCATATTCAGAGTATGGAAAAGACAGTGACACTCGTTTGCATCCTTGTTTGGAAACCTCCAAGGGTCCATCAGTTGGTACTGTAAATTCTGCCCTAGCAGAGACAACATCTGAAGAAAATTTTTCTCTCACCGCCGGAAGCCCAGTTACTTCTGCAATCCAGTCTTTAGTAATGGCTACTATCAAACCCCACACTATAGCTTCTCCCTCTGCAAGAGTTCTCAAAAACTCGCTTGCAGCTTCCTCATTAAAGGAATCTAACCTCAGAAAATAATTCAGCCAACTACAATTGCTAAATTCCTGAACTGCTTGAGGATTTTGTGTTAAGAGCTCATGAGCTACAGGCTCATGTCTTACTAATTGGCCACCCATATTCACCAATTATCCTTGCCGAGATTCCTGAAACTCAACTTCTTTCTGAAAATTCAAAAAAAAAAAATTTCTGCTCTGCTTCTGCTTTGCTTCCTTTTGTTCTATCGTCACTTTTCTCTACTTTTCCAAGAATGACTTAAAAGATAATTGCATGAAATGATTGCTAAGAACTACTCAAGTCAAGCAGTTAATTGTTGTTTAGAATAAAAAACACGCAGTCATATTTGGAAAGTACAAGAAAATAAAAATATCTTAACAGTTGTGATAGTGACATAATAAAAAGTTTGAAATGGATTACCCCCACCCCATACTTAAAATTTGGCATGTGTCCACACATGTGCGAAAGGATAAGCGAAGAATCAGGGAATAATGACTGATATCTACATAGCAATTAATGAATAAATGAAATAAATAAATGATGTGATAACAAAAGATATCGTGTACCTTGTAATAAATGCACGTACATGCTGGGAAATATCACAGTGCAACATGAAATGACGACTAGAGTTGAAATCATAAATGAGGGCGGTACGAAATAATGGATGACGTGGAAGAAAAGGGAATGAATGGTGGTGATGGATGAAAAGTTGAGAAAGTGGCTCCCTTAAAAAGGAAACCTTTATTATGGGCATGTAATGTGGAATTTAAAGAGACGCTGCAGGAAAAAGGCCAAAGCCTTTTGTTGCAGGAAGATCATTGGCCGCATCTGAATCAAACTGCTTCATAAATTCTTCTTTGGACATTGGCTTATGATACAACCGAAGATGGTGTCCATTAACTAGTAGCTTGAATCAGACGGGATCTATTGTAGCTAATTGAACTGAACCATTATCAAACACATTCTCTATTTCATAAGGACCAAACCATCTTGTGGTGAGTTTACCTTGATTTTCCTTGTACTTGGAGTCATAGAGTAGCACCCAATCATTGGCAGAGAATTGCTTACTTCTGATATGGTGGTCATGCCATTTTTTTCTTTGCTGCTGGATAGCTTCTATATGCTATAGGGCAGCTTTCCTCATCTCATCCAATGCATTCAGCTACAAGAGGCATTCCTTTTGGGCCTCATAAATATCAATGTTAAGCTGGAGAGCAGTCCTTAAGGTCTTATGCTCAAACTCTATTGGCAACATGGCAGTTTTTCCATAGAGTAACTCAAAAGGAGTAAACCCTGTAGTTGTTTTCCATGTTATCCTATAAGCCCAGACTACTTCAGGAAGGCGACTGCTCCAATCCTTCTTGTGTAATTGTACTATCTTAGTAAGGATTGTCTCTATTTCTTTGTTGGTAACCTCTACCTGACCATTAGCTTGAGGGTGATAGGGGCTAGACTTCCTGTGCCTGATCTTATAATCATTCATTAGTGTAGTGATTAAATTTGATGTAAACTGAGCTCCTTGATCAGTAACAAGTTCCCTTAGGACTCCAAACCGAGTAAAAATCTGCTCATACAAGAACTCAACAACTTTATTGTCACGGACATGTATCATTGCTTTCACTTCCACCCACTTGGTTACATAATCAATGCAAACCAAAATGTATGATTTCCCATTGGATGGAGGATCAATAGGCCCAAAAAAATCCATGCCCCACTTGTCAAAGGGACTGACTACCACTTGAGGATACAGGGGCATTTCATCAAACCTTGTTGGTCTCCCCATGCGTTGACATCTGTCACATTTTCTGGTGTAGGCTGCAACATTTTTGTGGAGTGTTGATCCGTAAAGCGGAAGGGATCTATGAAAAATGTTGCTTAAGTGATTATGAACAAAGGCATAAAGACATCAATAATGGAGTAGTAGGAACATTAAACAGAGAGAATTCAAATCATAGAACCAAGAGAGAAAATGAAACACCGATTTGATTACGGAGTTCACCACAAATGTGACTTTTTGTATTTCAATCGAGTGACCAATCTATTGAAATGTTCTAAAATGGCAGTACAATCTCCACTAGAGCCTCTTGCAACACAACTTTACAATATCTTGTAGCTCATCCACAAAGTCATACAAAAAGTCTGACTCACACCCCTCTCAAAAGCTCTCAAGGCTAGGGATGATTAACAAAGAGTAAAGAAACTAACTCTGCCTAAAGGATCTACTACAAGATTAGAACATCATTCCATCTCAACTCAAATATTATCCTAATTCCCTCTAAGAATTCTCTCACAAAAGCCTCTCAAAGACCAAGAGAAAGGGATACAATGGAGAATGATCAATTGATGGATGATTGAGTTGAGTTGGATGATCAACTGATGGATGATTTGGGAAGCCTCGTATCTCCTCCTTTTATACTTGAATTTTGCATATGGGGTTAAAAACCACCATAATAAATAAAATAACAAATTAACCCCCCTCCTTTGGCTTTTATAATTATAAGCCTTACAAAAAAACACTAACCCATTTATATAAAAACAATCACTCCCCCATTTAAAAATAAAAACATTAAACAACCCCTTAATAAAACATTTGGAATTTGTTTTTTAATCCCTTGTCTTATCATATTCATAGGCTATTTGAGTTTATGGGGTTGAGTTTAAAAACAAAATAACAATTTAGTGTTATTTTAGGAGGTTTTGTTTTTTTTCACATGAGTTAATTTCGTTGATTTTTAGGAGATTTGGATCCCACCAAATCCGATTGGGATCCCACAAAATCCGATGGATTTTTGTGAGATTAAATGAGCCTCCACACTTTATTTTCATAAATAAAGTATGGTATGTGAATTTTGTGAGATTTCTTTTCCACATCACCTGCAATTTCCATGTCACCATCTAGTCAATTGCCATGTCACATGCTGACATCATCATTTTGACTAAAACTTTGACTTGCCATATCTCGCACATACGAGCTCCGATTTGCGCGAAACAAACGCCATTGAAATCGTGACGATGAGACCTTCACGATGATGCCAAATTTGATCATTTTTTGATGATGTCAAAATTTCATCCTTTTTCTCGTCCCTAGTAGCTGAGTTGACCGACCTTTGACTTAAGTTTGACCAACGATATCTCGCACATAGGAACTTGAAGTTTGATGAAACGAACATCGTTGGGTTCATGTCATCGAGCCCTCCAAAGTGACATCACTTCTGACTAATTTTGAGTCCATCAACTTTTCACCCTTTGTCGGCTTCCTGGTCGAAGGGTTGACCAAAATTTGACTATGCATAACTTGAGCAAATGGACTCCTTTTTGGCCCATTCAAGTTGCACCAAATTCGGGATTCTGAGCTCTACGCTATGGCACTGCTTCTGGGAGAAATGGGAACACTTCAATTTTCAGGTTCAGAAGATCCACCTAGATCAAGTGTAGGACAATATTATCTAGTAGCAAGCACTTTCATAGATGTTCTTTTAGCTGCAAAGTGCCCACCACATGGCTCATCATGACATGCATGCAAAATGTCATAGGTCTCATCTTCCCTAACACATCTTCTCATGAATTGGTTAGGTCTTGTGTAAAATAAACAATTTGCAATCCATGAAAAGTTAAAATTTTTCTCTACCAACAATTGCCTTTCCTTTGGTGAGAAGTGGGTTGGGATCTTGTTAGCTACTAAATAATTTGCAATATTCGCATACCATGGTGTTTGAGCGGCAATAGAAAATAGATGTTTATTAGGAAAGCTATCATCAATTACCTTAGGGGTGGCAGGTGTAGTTATTTGAAGTTTTGACAAGAAATCAACCACCACATTAGCTTGACTTGGCTTATCAATCATTATGATATCAAATTCCTGCAACAATAAAAACCATCTTGCTAATTTTCCAGATATGGTAGGCTTATTCATGAGGTACCTTATTGCTGCATGATTTGTATGGACAAATATTTGGTAACCAATGACATAATGTCAAAACTTGTTTAGGGCATACACAACTGCTAGCAATTCTTTCTCTGTGACAATATAGTTTAATTCAGGGCCTTGAAGGTTTTTGCTAATGAAATATATGGCATGCTCAATGAAATTCTCTTTCTGTCCTAAAACTACCCCTATGGCATAATCAAAAGCATCTGTGTGTATATGAAAGGGAAAACTCCACTTCGGTCCTTGAAGAACAAGTGCCTGAGTAAGTAAGTTCTTAAACTGCATGAAAGATTTGTCATAGGCCTCAGTCTAGTTAAATTCAAAATCCTTAGTCAATAAGGCATATAATGGACTGGCTATTTTGCTGAAATCTTTGATAAATCTTCTATAATATCTAGCATGTCCTAAGAAGCTTCTAACATCCTTTTGTTTCATAAGTGTTTGCAAAGTTAGAATGACTTCCATTTTTGCAGGATCAACTTAAATTCCTGTTTGAGAGATATGATGGCCTAAAACAATTCCCTCTTGCATCATCATAAAGCACTTCTCACTATTCAAAGACAAATTTTTCTCCTTACATCTTTTCAACACTTTCTCCAAATTTTCTAATGCTTCTTCATAAGTAACTCCATAAGTGGTGAAGTCATCCATGTAGATTTCCATAGAATCATGGGAAATGTCAGCAAAAATACTGATTACTGCCCTTTGAAATGTTGCAGGTGCATTACAAAGGCCAAAGGGTAAGATAGAGTAGGAAAAAGTGCTCCATGGACTGGTAAAAGTTGTTTTGTCTTGATCCTCAGGGTCAATTCTAATTTGATTATACCCACTATATCCATCCAAAAAAGAGAAATACTTTTTACTAGACAATGAGTCTAGCACTTGGTCAACAAATGGCAATAGAAAGTGATCATTTTTAGTTGTTGTGTTCAACTCCCTGTAGTCTACACAAACTCTCCATTTTCCTCCTTTTTTAGGAACAATCACCAATGGAGATACCCATTGACTGTCTGAAATGGGGTAGATAAAACCAACATCAAACAATTTTTGGAGCTCATTCTTAACTATTTCCCTGAGTGTTGGGTTTATCCTTTTTTGAGGCTGCCTAACAAGTGAACAATCTTCCTTAATGTAGATCCTATGAGTACAGAGTTGAGGATCTATTCCCTTCATATCCCCATAGTCCCATGCAAAATCTTTGTGTTTTTCTTGCAACATTGTGACTAGGGCAGCTTGTTGAGATTAAGGCAACTTATTATTGATGTTCAGACAATGGCCTAGAGACACTTCTACTTACTTGATAAGATCATTCATGGAGACTACTGATAAAGGTGGTGTCTGTATTTCATGTGGAAGCAAGTTGTGATAAACGACAGGAGATTCAGGTGGCAGGCTCTCAGAATTCAGTTGCTATAGGAAACACTGCTGAGGACAGCTATCTGGATCAGATGGGCTACTTAGATCAGAGTTGGACTGCAAAATGTGTAAAAGTAGGCCATCCTCACTCTGAATATGGGAAAATAGATTAGTTTACAACATTATTAGTTGAGCCAATGAATTAACTTTTTCAGTTTCCTCTCCTAAATTTGGCTAAATTGGTTGAGACAAGTCTGGCTGAGGTTGAGCAGGTGGGTATATAGCCAGTTTCTTTCTTGAATGACCATCATAAATTGCCATGTCTCCTAAACGATATCCTATAAAAGCATCAACTATGGCTAACCATGGTCTACCTAGGATGATAGGATATCCTCCCAAAGTTTCCTTAGTGGACAATATGGTGAAATCTATTGAGTATTCCCAAGACTCAAGAATGACAATGACATCTTCTACCACTCCATCAGGTGTTACTGTGGAACTATCAGCAAGTTGCAGGATGGTAGGTGTAGACCGAATGGTTAGGATATTCAAATTCTCCATAGTATGCTTGGTCATTATATTGATGGCTGCACCAAGGTCAATTAAAACATTCTTTACTATCTGGCCATTAATATTTATTTGTACCACAGGACTTCCAGGGTCAGTATATTTTGGAATGACTACCTTCCCTAACATAATATTTGCCAACTATCCTAGAACATGGATAATTTGGGGATCCTTTTTCTTTCTTCCTGGTTTCTTTAAACAAGCCTCCTTAATAACTTTTCCATAAATTGGGACATCTTTAATGGCTTGAAAAAGAGGAATTTGAATGTGTACATTCTTTAGCTGATCCAAAATATCAAAGGTAGGCTCTTCCATAGACTTGGATGTAGTAATTTGCAACCTCTGAGGAAAACATGGTTTGGCTTGATGCTGTAGGAAAAGTTTCTTAGAGATAGTATCTGAAACAAGTATATGTTATGTAGGATCAATATGTTGTTCAGAGGTAGAATCTAGAATCTCTGTAATTATAGGGGGTTGTGGAGCAAGGAGAATGGTTCCAGACTGGAGATGGATATCATGGATATTCAGGGCATAAGATAGATACTGATTGGCTTTTACAAAATACATGGGCTATTGTTGCTGCTGCTGCTTATTATTAGGATTTTGCAATGGCTGAGCAGGCATAGGGTTTTATTTTGGAGGCCCAGTATTTGCTACAGGTGTTGTAGGAGGTGGCATGAGAGCCAAATGTTGTGGCTGTTGAGGTTGCAGGGATCCAAAGGATTGGTTCTTCCATTGTTGAGGACCTCTCCATTGAGGATTCTACTGCCAGTTATCTAGGGGTGGAGTCCATTGTCTATGTAGCTGCTGCTAACCTCCTTGAAGAGATTTCCATTGAGGGCTCTGATAGTTAGGCCAGTGTGGTTGAGAAGTATTCCAAGGTGGTGATGGGCCATATGTAGGTTGCCATTGGTTATTGTAAGTAGAATAATGATTACCAAAAGTCAAAGGGTCTTGAGGCATACCTTGTCTTTGAGCCCATGGTCACCTTTGTGCAATGAAGAATACTTGGTCATCATCACCCTCTACTATCTTGAAATCAGTAGGTAATTACTTAGCCTCCAGGTTAGCCACCATCTTACATCTGCATTCCCGTTTCTTCTGTCTGCAATGTGGACAAAACTTAGCTAAGATTGCTTTAGCTTCCTCATGTTTCTTCCTAGCTTGCAGAGTATCCAATTGTGTAGCCATATTGTTTATGATATCCTGCTTAAAATTAGACAAAAAATTTGTGATCTCTATCTGTGAAACTCCATTAATAGAAGACTTTCCCACTATGGCTTGATGACCTCTACCCTTCTTAATAATTGCTCGAGAGTAGTTGATGTTGTGAAATGAGGTGTGTTCTTAGCTTAATACTTTGTAAAACTTCAAAATTGCTGTTCTAAGCAAGTCTTTTCTTTGTTACATAAATTCTTTGTGGATGATTATCTTGATTAATCCATTTTGCTATTGTAGAATGTAGAGAGAATTATTTAGAAGAACTAGACAGGATAATAGAAGGATCACACAAGATATACCGTGGAGAAACCATTTCGAGAAAAAACTCCACCAAGAATTATTCTATTAGTCAAACTCTGAATTATAATAGCTCCAATTCTTGCTTGAGAATGCTTCTTCTGTCTTTACCAATCTTCTTCACACCTGCAATAACCAATCTCAAAACTCTATTCAACTTGAATGAGATATATAGACAATATGCAACCTTGTAATCTCAAAATGGTGATAATTACAATGCATAAGCTCAAGCCCTTGAAAAGGTATGCCATATTCCTTCAAGTAGAGTTCTTCAATGAAGACTAAAGCTTACAACATGTGCATCATGCATTTGGGTGTCCCAAACTGAAGCTACAACTTCTCCTTCACTTTGGTGATAATTCCAAAGCTATTCCTCAAAGATGGCGCCCACAATTAAAGCTACTTAACCGAGCCTTCGGAAATATCTTATCATGCATTGGAGTTAATTCCAATAAAGCATCTTACCCAACACCATTCCCAAAGAATGGTCATCCCTTGTTAACTGGAGGTAGTCCCTATTATTTGTCATACAACTCAATGTTATTAGCCATGCATTCCAAGTTAACTGAAGCTAACTACATGCAACTCAATGTTATTAGCCATGCATTCCAAGTTAACTGAAGCTAACTACATGCAACTCAAAATAACTAACATGCATGCAACATGCACTTGCATGCAATTGAAGATAACTGAACTGAACTAAACTAATTCTGAACTGAACTGACTGAACTGATCTAAACTGAACTTAACTGAACTTCAAGCATGCAAACATCAAATCCTAACTTCTAGGATCTTTACATGCATTTAGAATTGTTAACTATTACTCGTATAGTTAACTGGACACAAGGTGAGCTTCACCTTACCATGTGTGCAGCCACATGCTCCTATTATTTAGGAATAAATACAAATGTCAATTTCATGATTTATTTCATCCAAATAAATTAATCTCATCCTAATCTTAGTGTTGTTGAACACATTCCAAGAATCTAGGAGATACATGAAATAATTAATGTTTTAGGATTTGCAATTAAATGGCATCCTATTTCCAACAGTTGAGACATATTTTTTTGATATCATCCCAAGGTAGTTGGGTTATATATCCTCCTCCCATCAGGTCCAGGGCATCTATATAGGTGTCACTGATTCCCCTTATGAAAAGTAGTTTCTGGGATTCTTCATTGAGAGTATGGTCTGAATTCTTTTTCAGGGAAAACAAGAATCTTGAGATATAGTCTTCCAGGCTTTCATCCTCCTTTTGTTGAATTCTGAATATATCATCTCCCTTAATACCACTCTTACAATATTCTTTGTATTTCTCAAGAAATTTTGTTTGCATGGCTACCTAACTATCAACAACACCCCTTCCCAAACTCATGAACCATCTAAGAGCTCCTTCTTTCAAAGTAGTAGGAAACAACTTCAGCCTGTGAGCATCTAAAGTGTAATCATAGCTGCAACAGAGGATGTCAAAATCAAACAAGAAAGTGTCTGGGTCCTCTGTAACTAGTCCATAGAACTTGGGAAGTAATGAGGAGGGAATATTTTTAAGGTTATCATTATCTTGCTGAGCAATGATAGGAAACTCAAAAGTAGGAGGTTGATTAGGTGGATTTCGTGACATATTTGTTTGATGGAGTATCAAAGCAAATTGATTTTCTTCAGGTTCTTCATCAGCTAAGTCAAATGGCAATTCAACAAACAGGTTTTCAGCAAATGGATTGATATCTTGGTCTCCTCTTTCCTCAAATAGCTTATAAGTTGGTTCAAAATTGTTATCAATGAATGGAAGATCAGGGAGGAATCTTCCCAGAGCGTCTCTTCTTCTATGCATGTAATAGAATGAATGGTGAATTGAAGGAATTTTGAAAATGCTTGAATAATAGACTAAACTACTACTAACAATGACTATGACAGGTTGTTAGCTTGACACCATCCCTGGCAACGACGCTAAAAATGGTCACACCCACAAAAGGATATGAAAGTCATGTCAAATCCTAACCTGAGAATTGGACATTCCAGCAGGCAACTAACATCTTCTTATGGTCGTTCATTCACTTTGTCAAACCAGGGAAAGTATACTTGAAATGGAGCGGCATTGTATGTGCACTAAGAACCGGTTTCAGCCACAATTTACCAGAAATAAATGCGTAAAAGGAATTCTACTTATGCTAAGGAATGTAATGCTAAGCCTTCTTAACTTAAGCGTAACTTAATCAAAGCATAAATCATGACAACTATTACTACGGGACAAACCATGAACTGGCCTTATGCTGCAGGAACAAACATAGGGATGGATTCCCAATGCTGCAAGAACAAAATAAGACTGAGTTTGTGTAGAAACTTTCAAGAATAAAATCTAACTTATAATCAATAGGAAATAAACAAATAACCAACTACGGATACTTACTAAGTGGGCCCCCTTAGCAAGCATCAACTAGTTTATGTGAGAATTGAACTCAAAACTTCATCAACTTTTATTCATAAACTCAAAATGATATACATTGTTCTGCTTATATGGAAATTAACACAAAGCTCTAATTCTTATTATAATACTAACTCTTACATGCTATCCTTCTCACTTGTGCAGGAGGAGAACTTATTTAAATCAGAAAAGCAACTAACTAACTAATAAAGAAAGACGTGGACATAAGTGTATCATGAAACTAAGGAGCAAACTTCCAATAAATGAAAGCATATCCGTTCAACACAATCCAGAGAGAATTTAGCATTCCACTCTTCCCAGATTAATGAACATTTAGATTTCTCCACAATGACCCGACCAAAGAGTCTTCGTCGGAACAACTTCCTCGATGTCGTGCAGGAAATGGACTTTACTGCAAGGCCGAGATCTGATGCGCTTGACTCGTTCATGCTCCCTTCAACAACCTGCAATGCACAAGGCGACATAAGCGAAAGAAAGCATGCATGGAAAACAACACGATATACATTCATTAATCATATATTAAATCTATTTCATTATTCAAAACCATATGCATTATATCAGTCATTTGGGAGGTCAAATAGGGTAATTAATAAGACACATAGAGATGTTAAGCTACAGGAATATAGGAATGTATTGCTACATGATACTACCCTATTTCAGATTAAACTGTAAAAAAATATTTCATTTTTTTTTTTGTAAAATTGTATTACTATTTTGTTGATTGATTCCTCAAATTGTAAAATTACAGCAAACACTTAATTTAATATTTAAATAGAATAAATTGACTATAAAATAATTTATTGATTTCATATGTAAATATCATAAATGCATCCATCAACTTGAAACTATTTTATTTGAGTTATTTTATTTTATATTACAAATTGATTTTATTTTTCATATACATTTTAAGAACTTCAATTATCTAAAAACATATTTAAATATCAATTTCAAAACTACTAAGAAATAATTATATAAAATTAAAATTAATTTAATTTTTGAATTCATCTATGTAAAAACACATTTAAATATCAATTTCAAAGGAAGAAATAATTATATAAAATTAAAAATAGTTTAATCCCCAAATTCATCTATCTAAAATCATATTTAAATATCAATTTCAAACCCACCAAGAAATAATTATATAAAATTAGAAATAGTTTAATCTTTAAATTCATCTATCTAAAAACATAAATTATTTGTAAAGCCAAATAAAATTTCAACATGCTCAATAAAACACAAATGTTGTATTATCTTGAAAAAAATCGAGTCACTTGTAAAAAAAACTATAAAACAAATTGTCTCTTGAAAAAAAGTGAAAATTCTTATGTTATTACTTGGATATCCTATATATATTAAAAAAATATAAAATTGGAAAATATTGATAATTAGTAATAAATGTAAAAATCTGAAAATTATTGTTACAATTAACAAGAATTTTATAAATTCATATAAAAAAATAAATCTTACTAAAATATTCAAAAAGTTAAAAAACAATTATATTCTATTTTGAAAAGATTTTGAATTAATATACATTTTTTATAATAAATATTATAAATCATATATATTAATATAAAAAAATGATAACTATTAGTAAAAATGTTAATATCTTAAATTTATTGTTAAAAATATTTAAAAAATTAGAAAGAACTATATTTTATCTTGAAAAGATTCTATTCTAAAAAGATTTTATTTTGAAAAGATTTTTGAATTAATATTTTTATCATATATATATATATATTACAGTTTAATAATAATTTTAAGTGTCATATTTACGGTTATATAAAAAATATAGCAAGTCAAATAATATGGTCTAATAATTTTTTAAGTTGTAACATAAGATCTAAAATACAAAAAATGACCACATAGACCGTCAAATTCCAGGCTTGTTCTTCCCTTTGTTGATTTTTCTCTATGTTGCAACATTTCCTTTCTTCACTAGACATATCTATGGGGACAAATCTTTATCATGTCATTTAAATAATTTTTGTTGTGTTAGGGTCTTGTACTTTTATTACAAGCTCTGCCTATTTTTTTAAATAAACGACATCTTCGACAACACAACAAAATTTTTAGTTAAGTTGCTTGCCATGCTTTCATTAAATTTTATTTTTTTGGAATCTTTAGGTTGCGGACCGTATCTGTTGTGTTTTATTTCATTTAAACACAACTCAGTCAAGTCATTCCTTGCTTCACGCCTAAAAACAAATTTGACTTTGTATTTGATGCCTACAAAAGTCTCACCATCAGATCTCAACCTAGTTACGCCTACTATCTTGCCTCGAGCCCTAAAACCCCGATATTTTTCATATATCGGTTCATGTGAATAGATTGAAGCGACAACTTGCAAGCTCTATCAACACATCTTCAACAAAATGACACAGAGTTTAAGTAAGCCGTAAAACCTCTGATATTTTAAAAGTTCGTTGGATTGGACGAGGAAAGGCACTGTTACACTTGTTAGAGAGCAAAAATCTGGTATGTTTTTAATTTTTTTAAAGCAAAGCATATGTAATGGATGCATACCTAAGGTTTATGAATTTTTTTACAGGGAATTGTTGGGCTTTCTCAGTGTTGTGGCAATTGAAGGAATTAATCAACTAGTTAGTGTGTCCATTGATACTAGTGGAACAAACTTTCACCGATACAAAGATGTAATTTTGCAACAAATTAATTAGATTTTATTATTATTTGTTTGTTTGCACTAATTATTTTAGTGGACTAGTTTTGGGTCTTGCTAATTTTTGTAAGGTAACAGCGTATCTTCATGGATAAATTTGGAACAAATATAAATCATGACATTTTATTGGTTGGCTACGACAAGAACTATTAGATTCTGAAAAATTCATGGGGCGAGAACTAGGGTCAAAAAGGATACATCAAAATGAAAACACATTTTAAGAAATCGCTAGGAATTTATGGAGTTACTTTAAGTGCTTCCTACTAGGCCTGGAATTTGATGGCCACCACTACTGTCATATGAAAATTTTGTGATGGTTTGTTCATTTAAATGCCTGTCACTTGACGTTTTATGAAAAATTTAAACTGTCAATTTTTTTTTGTTTGTTGTAAAATTGTATTACTATTTTGTTGATTGATTCCTCAAATTGTAAAATTACAGTGAACACTTAATTTAATATTTAAATATAATAAATTGACTATAAATTAATTTATTGATTTCATATGTATAAATATCATAAATGCATCCATCAACTTGAAACTATTTTATATTACAAATTGATTTTATTTTTCATATACATTTTAAGTTCAATTATCTAAAAACACATTTAAATATCAATTTCAAAATTACTAAGAAATATTTATATAAAATTAAAATTAATTTAATTTTTGAATTCATCTATGTAAAAGTACATTTAAATATCAATTTCATAGGAAGAAATAATTATATAAAATTAAAAATAGTTTAATCCCCAAATTCATCCATCTAAAATCATATTTAAATATTGATTTCAAACCCACCAAGAAATAATTATATAAAATTAGAAATAGTTTAATCTTTAAATTCATCTATCTAAAAACATAAATTATTTGTAAAAGCCAAGTAAAATTTCAACATGCTCAATAAAATACAAATGTTGTATTATCTTGAAAAAAATCAAATCACTTGTAAAAAAAACTATAAAACAAATTGTCTCTTGAAAAAAAGTGAAAATTCTTATTATGTTATTACTTGGATATCCTATATATATTAAAAAAATATAAAATTGGAAAATATTGATAATTAGTAATAAATGTAAAAATCTAAAATTTATTGTTACAATTAACAAGAATTTAATAAATTCATATAAAAAAAAAATCTTACTAAAATATTCAAAAAGTTAAAAAACAATTATATTCTATTTTGAAAATATTTTGAATTAATATACATTTTTTATAATAAATATTATAAATCATATATATTAATATAAACCAATGATAACTATTAGTAAAAATGTCAAGATCTTAAATTTATTGTTAAAAATATTTAAAAAATTAGAAAGAACTATATTTTATCTTGAAAAGATTCTATTTTGAAAAGATTTTTGAATTAATATTTTTATCATATATATATATTTTATATTTTAATAATAATTTTAAGTGTCATATTTGCGGTTATATAAAAATATAGCAAGTCAAATAATATGGTCTAATAATTTTTTAAGTTGTAATATAAGATCTAAAATGCAAAAAATGACCACATAGACCATCTGTTCTTCCCTTTATTGTGTTTTCTTTGTGTTGCAACATTTCCTTTCTTCACTAGACAAATCTATGGGGACAAATCTTTATCATGTCATTTAAATAATTTCTGTTGTGTTAGGGTCTTGTACTTTTATTACAAGCTCTACCTATTTTTTTAAATAAATGGCATCTTTGACAGCACGAAATTTTTAGGTAAGTTGTTTGCCATGGTTTCATTGAATTTTATTATTTTGGAATCTTTAGGTTGCCAGACCATATCTGTTGTGTTTTATTTCATTTGAACACAATTATTTTGCGATGTGTTAAATGAAGCGACAACTTAGTCAAGTCATTCCTCGCCTCATGCCTAAAAACAAATTTGACTTTTTATTTGATGCTTGCAAAAGTCTCACCATCAAATCTCAGCCTAGTTATGCCTACTATCTTGCCGCGAGCCCTAAAACCTTGATATTTTTCATATATTGGTTCATGTGGATAGATTGAAGTGACAACTTGCAAGCTCTATCAACACATCTTCAATAGAACGACGTAGAGTTTAAGTAAGCCGTAAAACCTCCGATATTTTAAAAGTTCATTGGATTGGATGAGGAAAGGCGCTGTTACACTTGTTAGAGAGCAAAAATCTGGTAAGTATGATTTTAATTTTTTTTTAAGCAGAGCATATGTAATGGATGCATACCTAAGGTTTATGACATTTTCTTACAGAGAATTGTTGGGCTTTCTTAGCCATTGTGGCAGTTGAAGGAATTAATCAACTAGTTAGTGTGTGCATTGATACTAGTGGAACATACTTTCACTGATACAAAGATGTGATTTTGCAACAAATTGATTAGATTTTATTATTATTTGTTTGTTTGTACTAATTATTTTAGTGGACTAGTTTTGGATTGTGCTACTTTCTGTAAGGTAATAGGGTATCTTCAGAGGTAAATGTGGAACAAATATAAATCATGACATTTTATTGGTTTGTTACGACAAGAACTATTAGATTTTGAAAAATTCATGGGGCGAGAACTAGGGTCAAAAAGGATGCATCAAAATGAAAACACATTTTAAGAAATCACCAGGAATTTATGGAATTGCTTTAAGTGCTTCCTACTAGGCTTGGAATTTGATGGCCACCCCTACTGTCATATGAAAGTTTTGTGACGATTTGTTCATTTAAATGCCCGTCACTTGACATTTTATGAAAATTTTAAATTGTCAAAAAATATTTAATTTATATTTTTTTGTAAAATTGTATTACTATTTTGTTGATTAATTCTTCAAATTGTAAAATTACAATGAACACTTAATTTAATATTTAAATAGAATAAATTGACTATAAATTAATTTATTGATTTCATATGTGCAAATATCATAAATGCATCCATCAATTTGAAACCATTTTATTTGAGTTGTATTTTATATTACAAATTGATTTTATTTTCATATACATTTTAAGTTCAGTTATCTAAAAACACATTTAATATCAATTTCAAAACTACTAAGAAATAACTAGCATACATATATTGAATATTAATATATATAAAATATGTCCAAAGTTATCTTTTCTCAAGGCGCCTATTTTTATCAACTTATTCAAAGCAACATAAACTGCCCATATGCTATCACCGTTTCAATCAATCAAATAATATATGAGCAAAATAAATCAGGTGAAAAGACTCAATAGTGAAATAAAGCCAAAAAAGACTCAATATTAGAGGTTAAACACAAAGATGATTAGTTGTCTTATGAGTTCCCTGTGAAATTTGAATTGACTAATTTTACGAAAAGACTCAATAGTTAAATAAAGCCAGAAAAGACTCAATAACACATTAGAGGTTAAACACAAAGATGCTTAGTTGTCTTATGAGTTCCCCATGAAATTTGAATTGACTGATTTTAACTATAATTTGATTTTCAATACATATGTCCAATTTATTCTTTAAACATATGTGATATAGTTGTCAATTAAGATAAGATCAAATATTAAATTTATGTATTTTCTTCACAAAGATACAAGATAAGGTAACCAAACCCTAATTTTGATTCTAGTGCATATTAAGAAAATGTAACCTTGCCAAGTTCCAAACTAAATGAGCCCTAGCAAGTCCAATAGACTCAACTTGGGAGACTTTCCATCCCACTCAATAATAAAACAACCACAAATAAAAAGCAATAAACCTTACGACTCCTTGAATCTTTGTTTTGTTTTACTACAACAAAAGATTATAACAATGGTATTGGTTTCAATAGGACTAAAGCCAAATTTGGGATAGCTAAACTCAAGTAAATCCAAAAAATGTAAAGCCAAACCTATGAGAAATCCAACTCCAGGAGAATAAAGCCAAACCTGCAATCGCGAAGTTTTGAAACGGTTATGATTCAACAACCTCTTTTAATAGAGGTCTTAAGAACATCTAAAGAAAGTTGTGAATAAAGCAAATTTAAAATTGCTTTTAAAAACAAAGCAAAAAAAACAAAAAATAAAATAAATACATTATTGAATTTTTTTAAAATTTTTTTACAAATAAATACATTGAAATTTCTTAAAATTATAAAAAATATATTTGTGTTACTACTATAAATAAATGTTCACTCTAAAAACTTAAAAAATTATTACATGACACTAAGTATTTAGTTTTAATTTATTTTAATAGAGGTTTTCATGAATTTGTGAATAAAACAACTTTAAAAACAAAGCAAAAAAACTAAAAACTATTGAAAAAAAAACACTATTGAAAAATAAATAAAAATAAATACATTGAAATTTGCTATAATTATATAAAATTTATTTATGTTACTACTATAAATTAATGTTCACCCTAAAAATTTAAAATTTATTAAATGACACTAAGCATTTAGTTTTAATTTATTTTTTTTAATTAAATTGATTTTAAAATCTAAAAAACAACATTATTGCCACTGCGTAATATGCCTCTTGGCATAATTATTTTTATTTTACTTTAATTTATCTTTTTAACATTCAAAATAAAAATAATGTATAAATATATATTATAAAATAAAAAAATCTTTATAATTATACGAATGATGAAATACTATTGCAATGAGAAAATGATGAAAATAAGTACCTCAACGTATTTTATATAAATAATAATGTTACATAAATACTAATTTATTATAATAATTAGGGAAATTAAATTAATTATAATTATTAATATTAAATTTTAGTATTAATAATAATAATGAATTCATTATAAAACTGATTATGATATAAAAAATAAGTATTTTAGACTGAATAAGATATCAAATCAATTTAAAACCATTTTTAATTTTGCTTTAAATCTACTTTAAATCTGCTTGAAAAAATGTCTACATATAATGATTGTAGTTATGCTAGCTACATGTCCTTTGAATGTCAAATTCAATCTAAAGAGTTTTTCCTTACATTGAATTTTGCTTTTTGATGGATGCCAATGTAATACGCCTCTCGGTGTAATTATATAAAATTAAAATTAATTTAATTTTTGAATTCATCTATGTAAAAACACATTTAAATATCAATTTCAAACCTAGAAAGAAAAATCATATAAATTTAAAAATAGTTCAATCCCCAAATTCATCTATCTAAAATCATATTTAAATATCTATTTGAAACCTACCAAGAAATAATTATATAAAATTAAAAATAGTTTAATCTTTAAATTCATCTATCTAAAAACACAAATTATTTGTAAAAGCCAAATAAAATTTCAACATGTTCAATAAAACACAAATGTTGTATTACCTTGAAAAAAATTGAATCACCTATAAAACAAATAGTATCTTGAAAACAAGTGAAAATTCTTGTTATGTTATTACTTGGATATCCTATATATAAAAAAATAAATGTAAAATTATAAAATATTGATAATTAGTACTAAATGTAATTTTTTTAAATTTATTATTACAACCCTTCCATTGCCGCCCGCCCATTGTTCGAACCTGCGCATCATCATTTCTTCACTAGAAAAATCTATGGGGACAAATCTACAGCCCCGTAGATTTGTCTAGTGAAGAAATGATGATGCATAGGTTTGAACAATGGGTGGGCTTACAACGACGAGCACAAGAAGCAAATAAGATATGAGATTTTCAAGGAAAACAATTTTCCTATGCTGTTGGACTAGACGAGGAAAGGCGTTGTCAGAATTGTTAGAGAGCAGAAATCTGGTAAGTATGATTTTAATTTTTTTTAAGCAGAGCATATGTAATGGATGCATACCTAAGGTTTATGACATTTTCTTATAGGGAATTGTTGGGCTTTCTCAATCGTTGTGGCAGTTGAAGGAATTAATCAACTAGTTGGTGTGTGCATCGATACTAGTGGAACAAACTTTCACCAATACAAAGATGTAATTTTGCAACAAATTGATTAGATTTTATTATTATTTGTATGTTTGCACTAATTGTTTTAGTGGACTAGTTTTGGGTCTTGCTAGTTTTCATAAGGTAATAGGTATCTTTAGAGGTAAATGTGGAACAAATATAAATCATGGCATTTTATTGGTTGGCTACGACAAGAACTATTAAATTCTAAAAAATTCATGGGGTGAGAACTGGGGTCAAAAAGGATACATCAAAATGAAAACACATTTTAAGAAATTGCCAGGGATTTGTGGAATTGCTTTCAGTGCTTCCTACCAGGCCTGAAATTTAATGGCCACCCCTACTATCATATGAAATTTTTGTGAGGGTTTCTTCATTTAAATGCCCATCACTTGACATTTTATGAAAAATTTAAATTGTCAAAAAAATATTTAATTTATATTTAATGTGTCATATTACAATTAACAAGAAGTTCATAAATTCATATAAAAAAAATAAATCTTGTTAAAATATTCAAAAAGTTAAAAAACAACTATATTCTATTTTGGAAAGATTTTGAATTAATATACATTTTTATAATAAATATTATAAATCATATATATTAATATAAAGCAATGATAACTATTAGTAAAAATGTCAAGATCTTAAATTTATTGTTAAAAATATTTAAAAAATTAGAAAGAACTATATTTCATCTTGAAAAGATTTGTTTTGAAAAGATTTTTGAATTAATATTTTTATCATATAGTATATATATATAATAATAATAATTTTATATGACTTAATAATAATTTTAAGTGTCATATTTATAGTTATATAAAAATATAACAAGTCAAATAATACAGTTTAATGATTTTTTAAGTTGTAATATACTATCTAAAATGCAAAAAATGACCACATAGACCATCAAATTCCAGGCCTGCTCTTCCCTTTATTGATTTTTCTTTGTGTTGCAATACTTCCTTTCTTCACTAGACAAATCTAAAATCCTTCCATTGTCACCCAACCATTGTCTGAACCTGTGCATCATCATTTCTTCACTAGACAAATCTATGGGGATAAATCTATAGCCTTGTAGATCTATCTAGTGAAGAAATGATGATGCACAAGTTTGAACAATGGGCGAGCTTATAACAATGAGCACAAAAAGTAGATAAGATATGGGATTTTCAAGGACAACAATTTTCCTGTGCTTATGGACTGGACAAGGAAATTTGTTGTTACACTTGTCAAGAGCAAAAATCTTGTAAGTATGATTTTTTTTTTTTTTTTAAGCAGAGCATTTGTGATGGATGCATACCTAAAGTTTATGACATTTTATTACAAGGAATTGTTGGGATTTTTGAGCCATTGTGGCAGTTGAAGGAATTAATCAACTAGTTAGTGTGTGCATTGATACTAGTGGAACAAACTTTCACCAATACAAAGATGTAATTTTGCAAAAAATTGACTAGATTTTATTATTATTTGTTTGTTTGCACTAATTGTTTTAGTGGACCAGTTTTGGGTCCTAATTTTTGTAAGGTAACAAGGTATCTTCAGAGGTAAAAGTGGAATAAATATAAATCATGACATTTTATTGGTTGGCTATGGCAAGAACTATTAGATTCTGAAAAAATTCATGGGGCAAGAACTGGGGTCAAAAAGGATACATCAAGATGAAAACACATTTTAAGAAATTGCCAGGAATTTGTAGAGTTGCTTTAAGTGCTTCCTAGTTCCTACCCCACAAAGTGTGGAAACAATCACACATAATTACAAATGGTTATGAGATAACCAAAAATGTTGTACATAAATAAATTGTTGATTTCTGCCGAGGGAACTATTGTAGAGGCTTCAGCCCGTAACGAGTGATTAACGCACACTGCATTGGCCAATCAAAACACATATTTTTTAGGGATTTATAAAACAATGGTAAATCCAAGATGCAAATATGCTCAAAAGTTAACTTGTTTGAAATTTACTACCTTGTTATTGGCTTGCAAGAGAGCACGTAGTTTCCAAGGGGCTTGGGGATTTTCACTGCCATGTTGCAGATTTTCCCCTAACAGATGGCAATTAGGGCTTCACTTCTGTCAATGAGTGTCTGCATGCAAAGAAGAAGTGGTTGGTCTATAAGTTTTATAGGTTATTCAAGTCTTCATGCTTCACTAAGTGCAACAATAAATGAAACATGGTGAAATGAGAGAAGCAAGCAAGTATGAGTTTATTTGGTGCAACATCTTCTTCTGGGTTGGACAGTGGAGGTTTTTCTCAAGTCAATGCAAAGGAGGTAGCTTTTAGGAGGACTACTGATGGCGACCTAGGAAACTATTGTAAAGACAATGGAGTTCTAGAGGTGTTGTGTGGTGCTAGAGTTGTTGAAATGGAGTCGTTAGGAAATGCTCATATGGAAAAAGCAAGAAATTTTTAGAATGGGCTAATTGTGGAGGTCTTCCAATAATGAATTTTTCCTTGTAATATTTTAAAACCTAATTTCAAAATCACATATTAAATTTAGAAATTTTGTTTCATATACAAGTAATTCTAAAGAAGTTTTATAGTTGAAATTTAGGTTGAAGAATGAATGCACAACAAAATTTTGCTTTGTGATTATCAATATATAATTAGAATCCATGGTGGTGGTTGCTTCTATTTATTTATTTTTCTTATTTCTTTGGGCATGGGACTAAAGCTCTTGTTGGAAAGCAATATGTATCAAGTTCTATTCCTAATTTTGTTTTCCTTTTATTTTTCCATGGCCCTAGTTGTTGCGCTTGGATTCATATGCATTTGGCTCTTTTTTTCAACCATTTGACAGTGTCACTTGGAAAAGTTTTGGTAACTCAAGTCGAAGCTATGAGTAAGCCTGTTGTAAGCCAAGTGCCAGTATTTTAAATTTGAATTGTTTTTTGCTCTATTGTCAAGACAATTTAGTATTAATATAAAGTAATGATAACTATTAGTAAAAATGTCAAGATCTTAAATTTATTGTTAAAAATATTTAAAAATTAGAAAAACTATATTTCATCTTGAAAAGATTCTATTTTAAAAATATTTTTGAATTAATATTTTTATCATATATATATAATAAATTTTTACGGTTTAATAATAATTTTAAGTGTCATATATACGGTTATATAAAAATATAGCAAGACAAATAATACGGTCTAATAATTTTTAAGTTTTAATATACGATCTAAAATGTAAAAACAACCATATAGACCATCAAATTCTAGGCCTACTCTTCCCTTTACTGATTTTGATTTGTGTTGCAACATTTTCTTTCTTCACTAGACAAATCTACAGGGAAAAATCTACAACCCTTCCATTGTCGCCCACCCATTATTCAAACCTACGCATCATCATTTCTTCACTAGACAAATCTATGGGGGCAAATCTATAGCCCTGTAGATTTGTCTAGTAAAGAAATGATGATGCACAGGTTTGAACAATGGATGGGCTTACAATGATGAGCATGTGAAGCAAATAAAATATGAGATTTTCAAAGATAACAATTTTCCTACACTTGTGGACTTGATGAGGAAAGACACTGTTACACTTGTTAGAGAGAAAAAATCTAGTAAGTATGATTTTAATTTTTCTTAAGTAGATCATATATAATGGATGCATACCTAAGGTTTATGACATTTTCTTACAGGGAATTGTTGTGCTTTCTAAGCCGTTGTGGCAGTTGAAGGAATCAATCAACTAGTTAGTGTGTGCATTGATACTAGTGGAACAAACTTTCACTGATACAGAGATGTGATTTTGCAACAAATTGATTAGATTTTATTATTATTTGTTTGTTTGCACTAATTTTTTTAGTGGACTAGTTTTGGGTCTTACTAATTTTTGCAAGGTAATAGGGTATCTTCAGAGGTAAATGTGGAACAAATATAAATCATGAAATTTTATTGGTTGGCTATGACAAGAACTATTAGATTCTAAAAAATTCATGGGGTGAGAACTAGGGTCAAAAAAGATACATCAAGATGAAAACACATTTTAAGAAATCGCCAGGAATTAGTGGAATTTCTTTAAGTGCTTCCTAGTCTTCCCTTTACTGATTTTTCTCTATGTTGCAACATTTCCTTTGTTCACTAGACAAATCTACGGGAAAAATCTACAACCCTTCCATTGTCACCCACCCATTGTTCAAACCTACACATCATCATTTCTTCACTAGACAAATCTATGCCTCGTAAATTTGTCTAGTGAAGAAATGATGATGCACATGTTTGAACAATGGGTGGGTTTACAATGACAAGCATGAGAAGTAGATAAGAAATGAGATTTGCAAGGACAAAAATTTTCCTGTGCTTGTGGATTGGACGAGGAAAGGCGTTGTTACAGTTGTCAAAGAGCAGAAATCTCGTAAATATGATTTTAATTTTTTTAAATAGAGCATATGTAATGGATGCATACTTAAGTTTTATGAAATTTTCTTACAAGGAATTGTTGGGCTTTCTCATCCATTGTGATAGTTAAAGGAATTAATCAACTAGTTAGTGTGTGCATTGATACTAGTGGAACAAACTTTCACTGATACAAAGATGTAATTTTGCAACAAATTGATTAGATTTTATTATTATTTGTTTGTTTGCACTAATTGTTTTGGTGGACTAGTTTTGGGTCTTGCTAATTTCCATAAGGTAATAGGGTATCTTTAGAGGTAAATGTGGAACAAATATAAATCATGGAATTTTATTGGTTGGCTACAACAAGAAATATTAGATTCTGAAAAATTCATGTGGCGAGAACTGGGATAAAAAAGGATACATCAAGATGAAAACACATTTTAAGAAATCACCAAGAATTTGTGGAATTGCTTTAAGTGCTTCCTACGAGGACTAGAATTTGATGACCACCCCTATTGTCATATGAAAATTTTGTGACAGTTTCTTCATTTAAATGCCTGTCACTTGATGTTTTATGAAAAATTTAAATTGTGATATTTTTTTTTGGTAAAATTATATTACTATTTTGTTGATTGATTCCTCAAATTGTAAAATTATAATGAACACTTAATTTAATATTTAAATAGAATAATTTTTTTATTTTTAGACTAAAGGAATGGGGTAGCACGACCCCCTATAAACTGTAGTGCGCTTGGAAAACTTTTTAACATGATTGGCGGCGCTGGCACGACATGCCCTCTAGTACCACGGGGGTTGGGGAGACTAGACCTCATGACCAACCTCCTGCAATAGGAAATATTTAGCCAACCAAGCTAGGGCCCCAACCCCAATAGAATAAATTGACTATAAATTAATTTATTGATTTCATGTGTGCAAATATATCAATTTGAAACTATTTTGTTTGAGTTATTTTATTTTATATTACAAATTGATTTTATTTTCCATATACATTTTAAGTTCAATTATCTAAAAACACATTTAAATATCAATTTCAAAACTACTAAGAAATAATTATATAAAATTAAAATTAATTTAATTTCTGAATTCATCTATGTAAAACACATTTAAATATCAATTTCAAACTTAGGAAGAAATAATCATATAAAATTAAAAATAGTTCAATCCCCAAATTTATCTATCTAAAATCATATTTAAATATCAATTTCAAACCTACCAAGAAATAATTATATAAAATTAAAAATAGTTTAATCTTTAAATTCATCTATCTAAAAACATAAATTATTTGTGAAAGCCAAATAAAATTTCAACATGCTCAATAAAACACAATGTTGTATTATCTTGAAAAGAAAAAAAAATCTGTAAAACAAATAGTATCTTGAAAAAAAGTGAAAATTCTTGTTATGTTATTACTTAGATATCCTATATATATATTAAAAAAAATGTAAAATTAGAAAATATTGATAATTAGTAATAAATGTAAAAATTTGAAATTTACCGTTACAATTAACAAGAAGTTTATAAATTCATTAAAAAAAAAATCTTGTTAAAATATTCAAAAAATTAAAAAACAATTATATTCTATTTTGAAAAGATTTTGAATTAGTATACATTTTTACAATAATATTATAAATCATATATATTAATATAAAGCAATGATAACTATTAGTAAAAATGTCAAGATCTCAAATTTATTGTTAAAAATATTTAAAAAATTAGAAAGAACTATATTTCATCTTGAAAAGATTCTCTTTTGAATTTTTTTTTGAATTAATATTTTTATCATATATATATATAAAATAAATTTTTACAATTTAATAATAATTTTGAGTGTCATATCTATGGTTATATAAAAATATAGCAAGTGAAATAATAGGTCTAATAATTTTTTAAGTTGTAATATACACTCTAAAATGCAAAAAAACAACCACATAGACCATAAAATTCTAGGCCTACTCTTCCCTTTACTGATTTTGCTTTGTGTTGCAACATTTACTTTATTCACTAGAAAAATCTACGAAGACAAATCTACAATCCTTCCATTGTCGCCCACCCATTGTTCAAACTTGCGCATCATCATTTCTTCACTAAACAAATCTATGGGGACAAATCTAGAACCCTGTAGATTTTTCTAGTGAAGAAATGATGATGCAAAAGTTTGAACAATGGGTGGGCTTACAACAATAAGCATGAGAAGCAGATAGGATATGAGATTTTCAAGGACAAAAATTTTCCTGCACTTGTGGACTCGACGAGGAAATGCATTGTTACACTTGTTAGAGAGCAAAAATCTGGTAAGTATAATTTTTTTTTTTTTTAAGCAGAGCATATGTAATGGATGCATACCTAAGGTTTATGACATTTTCTTACAGAGAATTGTTGGGCTTTCTTAGCCATTGTGGCAATTGAAGGAATTAATCAACTAGTTAGTGTTTGCATTGATACTAGTGGAACAAACTTTCATTGATACAAATATGTAATTTTGCAACAAATTGATTAGAGTTTATTATTATTTGTTTGTTTGCACTAATTTTTTTAGTGGACTAGTTTTGGGCCTTGCTAATTTTTGTAAGGTGACAAGGTATCTTCAGAGGTAAATGTGGAACAATATAAATCAAGACATTTTATTAGTTGGCTACGAAAAGAACTATTAGATTCTAAACAATTCATGGGGTGAGAACTAGGGTCAAAAAGGATACATCAAGATGAAAACACATTTTAAGAAATCACTAGGAATTTTTGAAATTGCTTTGAGTGCTTCCTACCAGGCTTGGAATTTGATGGCCACCCCTACTATCATATGAAAGTTTTGTGACAATTTCTTCATTTAAATGCCTAACGTTTTATTATTTATTTAAATT
>VDFB02083782.1:0-10734 GCA_007258455.2 Sequoia sempervirens
AATTTCATCAACATGTATTTTAACCCAATAATACTTATCAAATCCTTATACATAACATATCCACCTACAATCTCATTCAAGCATTTTAATTAATTCTTTGAATTAAAGCCAAAATAGAAATCATACACACCACTGAAGAGTGCAGAGATGAATGAGAGAGACAACCCTTGATTATCTTATTCAAAATTCAGATATGCATGTACAATGGAGAGACATGAGTTTGAATTAATAATTTCAATTCAAATGCCAGTACTGTCATAAAAGATCAAATCCCCATGAATTCAAAACCTACTACAAAATGACTCAAAACCTAAATTGCATTTTCCCTAAAACCATCAGACTTTACAATTTGCTCTGCAACTTCATCTAGACTCAACCAAAAATATCTAACTTGCTAACTTGTACTTCTAGCCTTGAAATCCTTCTTATAGAAAAAGAAGGATCAAATAAGCATAGAGACCCAGGAAAGTACCTCTCATTTCACATGCTTTTCTTCACAAAACTCTTGAGGACAACTATACCTTTTTATTTCTCATCCTACGCCCTATTCATGCATCCTACAATTAAAAAGTATCCATGGGGCCTCTCACACAAGCTACAGTAATCACAAAAAGTGTAAGAGCCCCTTTATATCATGTTTGGACTACAAAACCCTCAAAATTAGGGTAATTGGGTTGTATGCAAAGAAATGAAGTTTTCTAACTCAAATCAACACCTTAAGCCCTCAAATAAGATTCAAATCAAAGATAACACATATCTTCATGACTTGGAATTGATTTCACATCAAAATATGGCTGCATGTGACCATACAGTGTTGAATAATAGGGAAAATACATAAATTTTTAAAAAGAAAAACACAGTTTTAGAATGTGAGAAACTTGTAATTTAAATCCTCAACCATCAGCAACCATTACAATGATCACTTTATGCTTTTAAAGGCCTTTACGTATCAACCACTGAACAACCACCTCTACAACTAAATTTTTAATTTTTTATGATCACATGAAACATAAAAAACACTAATTTCAAAGTTGTTAACATTACTATTGAAATGTTTTAATTTTTTGACCTTTCAAACATTAAAAAGTACATCATTAAATTAATTATGTAATGGCATAAAAATTAAAAACATCATGAATTAATTATGTAACCACATAAGTCAAATATAATTCTATGAAGAAATTAATATCAAATAGATAATATAATCGGATAACTTATACATTTCAATGTCATTGATCTTCTTCTTCATCCAACTCTTTGTCTGTATCATCCAATCCAGATTCGACATTGTAAGGATTGGTCATATCATCATCATCATCATTGATATCAGTTTTAATAATTTTATCATCCACATGAATATCATCTTCAAGAACATTAACTCCTACATCATCATGATCTAGTTCCTCCTCTTCGACATCTTCATCAGGGACATCATCAACTAACTATTGATCCTAATGATCATCTACATCATCTTCTAGTTCTTTAGTATCTTTTTCTTCCACCACATTATACTTTCGGCCTCTTGGATCGTAATGTAACAAATGACCAACCTGGTTTACTTGGAACCTTTGAGAAAAATACCTACTCACATTGGCTTGGAAGAACATGGGGCTCATTTCCAACTCGCTCGATCGACCTTGTATTAACCATGGTAAATCCATTATCATGTTCAATAATAGTTCTCTCAGGATCATTTTCATTCAATAGTAGCCTATACCATAGGACGACAAACATAATTAATCTAAAGGACTTAAAGTCACACTCAAGTATATCATCCAAAATCCCATAATTATCGATTTTAGGACTTAAGATGTATTTC
Source organism: Sequoia sempervirens (assembly GCA_007258455.2). NCBI lineage: Eukaryota > Viridiplantae > Streptophyta > Pinopsida > Cupressales > Cupressaceae > Sequoia > Sequoia sempervirens. The sequence continues at coordinate 1,820 of VDFB02083782.1, forward strand.
CTTCTAGATGAAACAGTGATGAGTCTCACCTAAAGACTGAGTTATACGAGGAATCACAAAAGTTTTCTTCATGTCATCCAACATTTTGATTTGAAATTTCGACCATTACTACACATATGCTCATGGTGTTTCACACATAATATGTCAAACATGTAAAATTATTACAATATCGTGTTGATTGATAAACATATTTATTCTTGGCCGAATGTATGCAAAGAAAACAATATCAACATATATATACATCAATATAATTAAAAATAATTAAATAATATGGGTGATTAATATATTTATACGTACCTGTTTATCTCTTAAACCATATGCTAAATCAATTTCCCTTTGTGTAACATTGGAATTTCCATTATGATGAGATTCTTTAACCAATGAAGCCACACCTTCCCATGTTAATGCGCGACCAGATTGTTGACATTGTTCAATCCATATGGTCATCAAATCAAGATTTTTGTGATGTACAAATGTAGTGCATCCCACTCTCGACCAACTATATAAATTTTTTTTGAAATTCACAGACAACGTATAATTAGTTAAATACCACAGTATACGACCTTAATTTATAATTGATGTATATTGAAGATTAAAAAATAAATAAGTATAATATACATAAAAATCCATATATAAAATGTATTCCAATTAATCTCCATAACCATCTTATAATTACCTCTCACTTTCCTCAATCTACCTTTCCCCATCAGGTACTTCCCTTCGAATTTGTTAATGGATTTGGGATCCCAAATGCGATCTACATGGATCTTTGCTGCAAACTTAGGAAGATATTCCCTAGTGTACAACATAGTCTGGTATACCATATATCCCTCCACCATAGAACCCTTAGGATGTGCTCTTTATCTAACCAAAGCCTTCAAAAATTTCAAGTGCCTCTCAACCATCCACATTGACCTTGTGTGTACAAGTCCACACAATTCAATCTCCTCAACTTGGTGTATGGGTAGTGTTCTTGTGCATTGAAAAATGTCGAAGGTAGACACTTTTGCATTTCACACATTAGACGAGGAATTTTTTTCTTCCAATAATTTATATCTTCTTTATGGATTTCTTTAGATGACAACTATCTACAAGTGATTCAAAGCACAAATATATTATCGAGATTTAACAAAAATATACAGTATATTACATAACAAGTAAAACAAATGGCAATTATAAGATGTATACAATGAATTGAACAAATATTGCTACTTACCTCATGTATTTTTCAAGATCATATATAACTTGCTTGACATTGTTGTTAAAGTTGTCTAGGAGAGATAGAGGTAGAACGTATTGCAACAATTATAAAATGATCTTTTCATTATTTTTTCAAAAGTAGTAAACATAATACACTGAAAAGTACATGCATTATACAAGTGTATATAATATACTAGAATAATTACCTTAATGAAGGTATGCCAATCATCGTTTTTCATCGAGCCAAATTCACCTTTTTTTGTTTATTATATTGTTTATGTTCACAACAAATCTTGTGAAATCAAAATTTACCATTATGACTTATTTTATAGCATTGCTTTTCTTTGCTTTCACGGTTAATAATAAGGGAAGGGGCACTTATATTAATTTGGTCTCCATCGCTATTTAATTGAATGTCATTTTTCATTGCATGATTGGCTTCCTGAATGTCACTACAAATTTTGACAATTTTTTCTTTGTCATGCCTTCCATCCAATATTTTCCATAATGTTTTTGTTATATTCTTTCTAATATGCATTGTATCAAACAAATGCGCAATTTGTAGTTGCTCATAGTAGGGCAACCTACTAAATTGTCTGGGATAACTTTTCAGTCCCTATGGAAGCCGACCATTAATGCCTTGACAAACTTCATGAAGTATATAAGTTAAACAAATTAACAATGACAATCATTTTTAATTACAACATGAGTAAACACAAAACAATATAAAAATATAAATTCAAAACATATTATATATGATAGATAAACAATTTGATCCGATGTATAACCTTGACGATTAATTCTATTATATTCCAACTTCCATAGGTGAGGTGTCATTCTTCATGGTTTTGATGTAGTCTCTTCTTTCCCATTGAAAAGATGTTTTTTAGTAGTTTGATACTTATGATTTCTATGGAAGAAGTGCCTATACTCATCAAACACCTGCTTTCCTAAACTTGTTGAACGATGAGATTTCATCTTTGGACCACAAATTGGACATGCAAATTTTCCCTTTGTTTGAAGACTTGCAAGATCATATATAATTTGATTAAATATATCAATTTTTATAATTATATATAATGAATAGATTATTTTAAAAACATGCATGATATCTACTTCATAAAATTAAATATTGTTAAAGTGTAGTCGAATGTTATAACATACCACAAAAATGTGTTAGCCCTGGGGCATCATGAATTATCCATACAAGCATTGCATGAAATTGAAATTGTATTTATTTTATTGTTCTAGAGACGTCATACATAGTGACTCCATTCCATAACTTTACTAACTCGTCAATCATAGACTCGATATATGCATTCATATCTTTAACTTTAGTACTACCTAGTTGAATGAACATAAATATTACATAATTATTATAACCATTTCTGCAATACATATAGAATTAATGTACATATTGAATAAAAAAAAATATGTCATTATGCAACAAATAAGACAAATGAGATGCTACTCGTTAAAGAAATTGATGTAAACAAATACACCGGAACAATCATTGACAACATTATGTGCTCCCTCTTTATTGACATCCATGGAGGAATGTTATTGTTGATAACAAAAACAGGCCACACCGAGTAAATAGATCTCAGCTCTCCAAATGGATTGACACCGTCTGCTCCTAATGAAAGCCTGAGATTACGAGGTTCTTCTTTAAAGTGTGGCCATTTTTCCTCCATGTCCTGAAATGCAGAACCATCTGCAGGAATTCAAAGAATGTCATCTCCACTTCTATTTCGTGCATGGTAATCCATAAATTGCGCTAAGCTTTTGCACCTAAATAATCGTTGCATATGTGGAATAATAGAAATATAACGAAGAACCTTGCGAGGCACCTTTTTTGTTAGTTGATCTGTTCGATATCTACTGATATGACATTCTGGGCATTCTGTTGCTAATTCTTGTTGTTTATGATATATAATATGATCATTGGGACATGCATCTATTGCTTGATACTCCATTCTAATATATTTCATAATGCTAGATAAATCTCGGTATGAGCGAGGTAAAATATTTGATGGTGGTAACAAAAATTCACCAATCAATTTACAACAAAAAATAATTTGTTAATATAAAGAATATTAATGGTACATATTTCATCCTTTATTTACTAGTGATGAACTAAAAAAAATTAAAATAGATGAAAAAAGATGACATATATGACATACTTTAACATCCGTGAGATTGCTATGTTTGATAAACCATTCATAACCTTCAAGTTCAACAACAATAATACAACAGAGAGAAGATTTGTTTGGGAGCCTTCATAAAGGGGCTCGTATGCCTTCTCAAATACAGGTAAATCATGAACATCATCAAAGTCATCTCGATCATCATGATGAGTTCTACCACTAAATGTGTCATGGATCAATGTATTTGTACCATCATCTTCAACTGTGTTTTCTGGTGCATGATCATCTTCTTCCATAGGATCATTAACTTCATCTTCGATATTCATAGCTCCATGTTCGTCCACTTACAAAACCACATTCTCTGGGCCATGATAATCCATATCATTTTCCCTAGGGTGCCCCACCTTTATAATAATAATAGACACAAATAAACCATGATCATGATCAAGTGATTATATATATATAATGTTAAAACAATATAAACATTTACAAATTTAATCAATATAAACACATATAATGAACAACTTACCAATGGATGATAATCATGCCCCCCTTCAACGTGACCATGCTACCTACAATTTTTCTTAGTTGTTGTGATTAAAAGTCATCTCATCTTTAAGCCCTTGCAATTATTGCAAGGACAATAACATTTCCCATCATCCTTTCTTTTCAAGCTAGCCCACAATCTATCAAGTGTCTCTTTATTTTGTTCTAGACTAATATTATCTGACATAATTTTTCTTTACCAAGCTTGACTATTTAGATCTTCAAAAAATATCAAACTCACACTCCAATAATTTTTATTCATAGACAGGTAACAAAATTTAATAATTCTGATATTTTACACCAAAAAAAATTGGCATGCAACTACCCCTGCAAAAGAGAAGATAGTCTGAAGTTAATGACCCCAAAAAACACTTTAAAATGTTAATTCCAAAACTTATTAAATTCTTATTTTACTATGATTTCCAACCATTAGGCTCCTAAAATTAGAATATTGAACTTGATCGGAAACTTCCTACAACGGTGGAGGTAGCGAGCTAGTAAGAGCAAGTGACCCATTCCTAAGGAGCAACAAGTCGGAATCATCATTGCTAATGTCAATACATATTTATCCTTTTAGTTAAAGATGTAATGTGTCACTTCTTATGACGAGCTTATCCCTAGGGCCCTCAACATTGAGAGAACCCTAATCGCACAAGGAAGCACACACTAGTAGAATTTGGTAAATAAATGACTAGGTGACTAAAAATTTTAGTCACAACAACTAAAAATGACTAAATTCTGCTAATTTTTTGCAACACAGCTATAAATGAGTAAATAAATTACTAGTTTGGTCATTGATTAAAAATTATTTAGTCACACAAATAAAAATGACTAAATAGTTAGTCATTTATTTAGTCACAATCCATTCGAATAAATGATTTAGGGAATCAAGAATATAGCCCGCCAAAATACTCTAAAACTTTAATAAACATACCCTAAATTTTTTGTCAAAATCTTATTTTTAGGCGTAGCCTAGTAGAATGGAGTTTTCATTTTAATAAACATACTCTAAAACCTTCATCAAAACATTATTTTCAAGCATAGACCGCCAAAATGGAGAAGTGTTTCTATAAAGAATGACAGAGAACGGTGAGGAGATGTGCATGAAAGGAGGCATAGGATTCATTGCTGCTTATCTCATTCTTGCTCTGCTCATCAAATCTTACATTGTTCCTGCTACTATTTGTAATCTAGGTATTTAATTGACATATATTTGCATAATCTCAAATTCCTTCAGAGACTTTTGAAGAATCAATGTATCCTATATAGGGTTTAGAATGATTTCTTTTAATTAAAAAAATAAATAAATGATGTATTTCCCTATAATTAGATAATGTGGAGATCTCCTAAATTTGCCCCAACACACTATCCTCTTTGGCACTATATTCATTACTCCAGCTACTAGGGTTTTTCATGTGACATCTTTAATATCTTCATGACCGTGGTTTTTAAATAGATCTTAGTCTTTTCTTTAATCCTTTTCATGGTAACCCTTGAGTTCCATAATCCACCTTCAATCTCTTCTAAGAACGGTGTCTTAAGCTAGACTGCATAGTATGCATATAAAGCAAGTCCTTCATACCTGTCATTGTTCCAAACCACCACTCACTACCTTGCTTAAAATGTTGCCTCCATAAGAACAATAGCATGTTTGAAAATCATGGTTGCCAGTGATTGACCATTAAGGTCACCACTTTCATCAAGATACAATGATATTTTTGTCTTCAAACTCAAGGCATTATGCAAGATAACATTGTGAATTGTTTGTTGTGTACGATTTGATTTTCTTGCACATTTACTACTTTGCTAACTTCCTTTAAGACTGGGTATTGCACCCTTAGCTACAATCTCAAATAGTTCACTCACTAGTATCACTTTAAGATTCCTTTCATGACCATCCTTCTATAAAAGAATCAAACTATGCCCTATAGATGCCTACTTACTACTTGAGGGGGACTCATTCAATTTCATGGTATTGTAGATCGCAGATCCTTCAACCTTATTGAAACTACTTCATTCCTGATTATTATTCACTATTCTCCCATCTTTGATGAGTCTCAAAACAACTGCTCAAACATGCAATCTACCTCCATTATACATTAATGGCTAAGAAGAACATTGAACCTATGGTCCTGCGGTACTTCATTTGGAGAGTCATTCCCTGATTGCATTTGTCTTGTCTAACACTACCAAAATTATTTGAAAAACCCTTAAGGTCAGCAAGGGGGTAAGAAAACTCACTATTAAAATCTTCACTTTACTATGCAAGGTTTGAGCTTTATTATCTTGTCACTGCTTAGCCTATTTTTGATTGTCACATCTCAGGTGACTATCATTCTTCTTACATTAGATTGCATTTACAAATGTCACTAAGCTACATAGTGTGCTTGTTATTGGATGATCTTTTAGATTACAATATTATTTTGTTAGTAGCTACAATGTCTCAATATTTTTGGTATTGTAACCTCACTAATCCACTACCATTATTGTTTATGTTTCTATGGAGGCCTAGGGTTTTTACCCTAATCATTCTCTTACCAATGCTTACATTGGTATTAAAAAACGCTTAAATCTTGGGTTAAGAAAATTAGTTGTCTTGACAAAGTTGTGGTATGATCTTGGATTGTATCCTAGAGTGTGTCAGGAAGCTTGTGTTTTGATCATTTAAGGTATGTAAACTTGATTGAAATGTATCATATAGCATGGGTCTTGCTTTAATACTTTCCATAATGGTTATTAGTAGATCACATTATTATAGTTTCGGTAGCTTAAGATTGCATTCAGTATGCTTAACAAACTTTGGTTTGTAGTTTAGTCTATACACTTTTAAGTAACATTCCTTAAGGTTTAGAAATCTTGATCACTCTCTAGAATAGCTCATTAAACATGGGTTGTGCTTGAATGCACTACATAATTGATATAACACAACCACTCTACGCATATCAACTTGAGTTATAGGCTCTTTATTGTAGCAGAGGTAAAATCACTCTTTGGATCATGCTATAATTATCCTAATCACATTAGAAGCCCCAGAGACAGCCTAAATGCACTTATTGATGATTGACACCTACATTATACAACCTGAATTAACTACATTATATGAGTGCCTCCATTTCTATCACAACATAGCCACATTAAACTTGGGTCACACATGAATGCATCATGTATTTGTTATAGCACAACTGTGCCACATGACCAATAGAGTTATGGATCACATGATTATAGTCACAAGAATTTGTTCCTTGGTTGTGATCTTATGGTGATGCCACACAACAAAATCTGGACATGAAATTCTCAAAACCCTAAACCTCTAAAAATGGAATCTAATGAGATGTTGCTTTTAAAATATGATTTTCAAACTTGGAACTACAAATCTAACTTCACAACTGAAATCTACAAAAGACAATGACTACCCTCAACCTGGCGATATCTTCTTGAATTTTTTTTAATTTTTCCCAAGAAAATCGTCCTTAGTTCTCCACAAACTATCTCAAGTAGAGAAAAACACTATCGTAATAAATCAGCGAACTCTCTTTTCTTTATGTTGGCCACAATTTGATTTTTTTCTTATTTTTCATGTTTGTCAAAATTTTGACAAAACTAATAGTTGAAATTTTGACAAAACCTAGGTTCGTCAAAATTTTGATGAACGTCAGGGATAAAATTTTAAAAAATTGAAAATTACACATCAAATTATACAAGCACTTGACGATACATCAAATTATACATATTTGGTCAGAAATTTTCATTGGATTTTGCAGTCAAATGAGTTAGTGTGGGTGCCAAACAAGCCGAGAGGCCGAGGAGCTAGGCGCGAACTGGCCAAGAACTTGGGTGCAAGCCGAGAGGCTAATGTAGTCTAAGGTGTTGCCAAAATGGTCATGAAGTTGGGAAGTCGAGAGGGAGAGTTAGATCTCATAGAAGATGAAGGCTGAGCTACTGTGCGATAGTGAGGCTGAGAGGTTGGTGGTTGAGTCATGTAGTTGTGTAGCCGTGAGATGTCTGTCGCTGAGAAAGGTGGTCACGAGGGGTTATGTTTCCAAATACTCTCCAAAATGAAACAAGATGTAAACTTTGTAAAGGTCGTGAGCCTAAAATTGTATCGTAATTATTTTTGTTGCTGAATAATAAAAATGGAGATCTGGGCTTTTGGAGTGTGGGGTTTTTTACCCAAAAGGGTTTTCCCCATGTATATTTGTGTGTTCATGTCTTTTGTTTCATCTTTGATGGTTGTTGGTTTTGTTGAAACCGATTTGCATGAGTTTCTCTCTAAGGGTCAATGTGGGAATTGAACTGTGTCTGTTTCCACTTTATGGCATAGTTGACGTGTGCGTCCGTCCTCATCCTTTCCCAAAAAGCTCATAAATATTTTTATCTCCTTGCATGTTAAGATGGAGTAAATTAGTTTTCAAATTTTTAATTTCTTCCATGACTTGAGATACACTAGGAGTAAGAACTTTGTTTCTTTGGGAATTTCTAGTCCCCACTCTAGTCCTAGAGTAGTTTCTACATATCTCAATAATTTCTTCCAAGGAAATTTTATTGATGTCTCCTTTTCTCATAAGATTCAAAGATTCTCTAGATTCATCATCAATTCCTTTTAGAAAAAATGTTTTACTAATCTCATTATCTAAACCATTACCACACTTGTTATGCACAAACAAAAATCTATCATCGTAATCTTCCAGGCTTTCATCTTCCAATTGTCTCATTCAAAACAATTCTTCTTTCTTATCTCTTACTCAACAGTAATCCTGATATTTATCTAGAAATTCAGTTTCCATTTCCTACCAAGTTGATATTTTTCCTGCACCTAAACCCATCAACCAGCATAAAGCTGACTCTTTCAATGTAGAAGGAAATAATTTTAACTTCTGGTTATTACTTGTATAGTCATAGGTCTAACATAAAATCTTAAACTCAAAGAGAAACTGGTCAGGATCTTCAAAAGATTTTCCTCTAAAGGTAGGTAATAAAGAAGGTGAAATGTTTTTCATAGGAGGATCATCATTCTATACATTT
>VDFB02083784.1:0-22873 GCA_007258455.2 Sequoia sempervirens
TAGTTTGGGTGGAGATCATATCTTTAATGAAATTGTGTTACTAAGATAGTTATCATGTTTATATTCATATAAATCCAACTTGGCTTGGTGTTGCATTATTTTCTTGGGGAGATAAGTTTATTTATTTATGATATCTTTTGTGTCATAGTTGATTTGTAACATCTATTATGCCATGGTTGATTGTGTTTGTGTGTGTGTGTGTTTGACATCCTTTGTGTCATGGTTCATGATAGTATGGAGGTATTCATACAAGTAGTGGTTTACAAGAGTTATCCCAAGTATTCTTGACACCTAATTTATTGTATGTGTTAGGATGGTTGATATCTTGTCTTCTCTACTTTGGTCCCAATATCTTGATACATCATACCCCATAATAAAGTTGTTCAATATTTGAGCTTTCTCATCTTGCTATAAGCACCACATCACCATAGGATTTGGTGCTCTCATTGATAGAGGGTCAACAAGTAGATTATATTAAGTTTGTCTTGCACCACTAGTGTTAGAAGATCTCTAAGTTAAGTTATATGACTTTTTGTATAGGCATACATGTTTTTATCTTGTGGTAGGGATGCTCTATGGTTGGTATTTATAGTTAATCTTGTCTTATGTGAGGTAATTGTACTTGGGTTTATGGTATCATTGAGAGATGCCCTTTCGATTGGTTTGAGGGACTAGGTGTCTATATCATTTGTAAGGAATATTTGTGTGATTTTACTTATGTGAGTCATTGTCATTGTGATCTTGTAATGTATGATGTGATTTTATTATAAGTGTTTTATGTGCTTTATTTATGTGTATGGCTTATGTATTTGAGTTGTGAATGTTTGGATTGTATATGTCTAGTTAGTTTCATGGCCTATTCTATTCATTATTATTTATGAGGGTTGTAGCATTTGACCCCTTGTATATTTGTTATCTTCATCAAGTTGAGGTACTATAATATTTACTTGTGAGACTTCCATGTTAATGGGATGTACTTATTGTCGTACTTCCTCAATTGTACTATTTGAGTGAGAGTTATATATTATGTGAATCTTATTGGATATCACTTGCATGCTTTGCACATTGTTGTAATATTGTATCATGGGAGTTGATGAAGGTGTTAGAAGTTTTCTTGTACCTTTTTGTTTAACATAAAAGAGGGGTAAAAATTTATTAAAACAAAAGAAAATTATAGAGCAAAGTCATTACAAAGCCTTATCCAGCTCCACCAAATGGTCCACCTGTTGAGACAAATCAAGGGGTAATTGACCCCGATCAACCAAATTCCAATCATGAAAATGTTCAGAAGCCCATTTAGCCAAGCAATCAGCAACACCATTCCACTCCCTAGGAATATGAGTGAAAGTAACAAACTCAAGAGAAACACAAAGATTGAGAATTTGTTCAATAATCAAAGCCAGGTGCCAACTGACATCATCTAACCTCCGCCTGTTCAGCAAGTTCACCACAACCTGGGAGTCAGATTCACAAATAATCCTGTGCCACCCCAACTGGCTGCCACGCTCCATAGCCAGTAAAATTGCCTGAGCCTCCATAAGATTATTAGTATGAAGACCCTTATAAATAGAGAAAATGAATTGAACATCCCCAGAACTATCCCGACCAACACCACCAATACCAGCATGACCAGGGTTTCCACAAGAAGAGCCATCTGTGTTAATTTTTAGGGTGCCTTGAGGAGGAGGAGACCATCTTCCCTCCCTATTCACCTTCGGTGTTGGATGCCTACACCTATTGCGCATAAGCTGCTGATGCAAAGGAGGAAGATGAAGGTAGTTGAAACAACCAACATTAGAAGGAGCAATCAGAACAGTCAGATCACACTTAGCTGCGATCGTTTCTCCCACAAAATACAAAATTTTCCACCACAAGCGAGGGGCTCCCAGCATCACATCCTGAAAAATCTGCCGATTCCTCTCCAACCAAAGATTCCAAATAATGAGGGATGGGCCAATCGCCCAAGCAGCTTGAAGAAAGGAAGTAGAAATAGGGGCCCTACTCCCCCAATCCACAAACTCAGCCAAAGAGGAAACATGCGTACATGGCACATTCCACACCTGCCACCAACGATGCCAAATCTCCCGAGCATAGGAACATTGGAAGAAGAGATGAGAAGCACACTCCTCAGCCTCACGACACAACATACAATAAGAGGGACCTTGGAAACCCCGCTTGCATAAATTATCCCAAGTAAGACACCGGTTTTGAGCCACCAACCACATGAAGAAATTGCACTTGGGCCACGACAACTTATACCAAACATACTTCCACCAAGGGACCTCAATATCCCCAAACAATTGTCGACCTAATTGCTTATAGCCAGAAGACACAGAGTACTTCCCAGACATATCAGAGCCATCCCAAGCTAAAATATCAGGTCCCCTCAACGAATTACAAGCCTGGGAAGCCAAAAGTTGAGCAAGCTCCCACCTATCCCCCTCAGAGTCCCCAAGAGGCTACTCAAAAGGGTGCTTCCAGCGAAAAGAGACAATAGAGCCACAATGCTCAACAATCTTGTAATGCTCTACGATGTCCCAACTAGTAGCAGTAAAAACATCACAGAGGGATTGAAGATGAGGAAAAGCAGAAAGAATAGGTGGGTGACCATCCCAAGAATCCCACCAAAATAGAGCCTGTGATCCCGAGTGACAGATCCAAAAAAGCGCCCGCTTAATCAACTGAGCTCCCACTTTCAGAGTAGACCAAATCATAGAACCACTCCCCTCTAGAGGATGGTGAGGAACCTCATAAGGAGCAACACCACGAAGATACTTATAGTTAAGAACACGGGCCCACTACTGGTGTTGATTAGTACACCAGCGCCAGTAAAGCTTCGCCGCAAGAACTTGCCCATTCAAAATAGAAGAGCATAAACCGAGACCACCCTCCTGCTTTGGTCTACACACAGAATCCCATTTAACAAGGCTCCACTTAGAAGTCATCAAGTTACCACTCCAAAGGAATTGCCGAGAGAGAGCATCAAATTTCTGAAGGAAATACATAGGGGCTAATTGGACAAAACACCTATAGATGGGAAGGGCCTAGATAACAGACTGAAGGAGGGTAACTCTAGCAGCAGGAGACAACCACCGATGAGTCCAATGTGTTATCTTCTTCCTCAACTTATCAAGCAACATCTGCCAAGAGGATCTGGGTTGACGCCCAACGGCAAGAGGAATCCCTAGATAGACAAAGGGGAGAGATCCAATATGAAACCTCAAAATAGCAGCAATCCTCCTCTAGATGGCCAAAGGAGTATTAAAGAAAAAAATAGAAGACTTCTGCTCATTAACTTTCTGACCCGAAGCAGCAAGGTAGATGTCCAAAGCTTTCCTAAAGGAATCAGCTTCACGAAGACGAGCTAGCCCCATAAGAGAGGTGTCATCCACAAACTGGAGGTGAGAAAGAGTAGGTAGACCCATCCCCCACTGCCAACCATGAATCCCACCCTGAGAGACCCGAGATTTAAGAAAACGCCCAAGCCCTTCAGCCATAAGAATAAAGAGATAGGGAGAAAGTGGATCCCCCTAACGAAGACCCCTGGTAGCCCCAAAAAGCTCAGAAGGTTCCCCATTCACAATAATTGAGAAGGAGGAGGAGGTCACACAACTCATAGTCCAACTGACCCAATCAAAAGAAAACCCAAAGGCCAACAAAATCTTCTGAAGGAAACTCCATTTAACTCTGTCATAAGCTTTAGCCATATCCAGCTTAATGAACATGGATCTTTCCTTAGAGATCGCCATGGAATGAATGACCTTCGAAGCGATCACCACCCCATCCAGAATCTGACGACCTGCCACAAAACCTCCTTGTTCCTCTGAGACAACAACAGGCAAGCAAGATTTAAGCCGCTCTACAATCAGCTTCGTACTAATCTTATACACCACATTATAGAGCGCAATAGGTTGAAAGAAAGCAAACCTATCAGCACCCTCCTTCTTAGGAATGAGGACAAGAAAAGTAGTATTCAAGGCTCGAAGCATCTGCTTGTTATGAAAAGATTCCCGGACAACCTCCACCAAATCCAACTTCACAATTTCCCAAAACTCTTGGAAAAATTCAATAGGGAACCCATCAGGGCCAGGAGCTTTCCCCTTATTCATCCCAAAAACAACCTCCTCCACTTCAGACAAAGTAATCGGGCGCATAAGAGAAGCATTCAACTCATTAGAGACCAAAGAAGGAATACAAGAAAGAATTATATTATCCTTAATATCAGAAGGAGGAGAATCCTCAGTAAACAGAGAGGAGTAGAATTGGCGAGCTTCTCTAGATAAAGCCTGTTGTGAGGATAAAACTAAGCCATCATAATTAACAAGAGAAGAAATATAACACGTATTTCGACGGGCCTGCACAGAATGATGGAAGAAGGCAATATTCCTATCACCCTCTCGAAGCCAGTCAACCCGAGCCTTCTGTTTCCATAATATCTCACGAAGTTCCCACTCCTCCACTACTTTAAGAGCCTGGGACTCAGCAAGCCCAAGAGCCTCTGAAAATCCCAAATCCCTAATCTGGCGAGTAACAACAGCAAGACGCTCCTGTGCTTCCCTTTTCTTGGCCCGAAAATTGCCAAAACAAAACCAATTCCAATGCTTAAGATGATACTTGACACTTTGCAGCTTCTTAACAAAAGAGTACATAGCTGAGCCATAGGCCAAGGCACCATCCAACCACCACTGCTCAATAATATTATACAAAGAAGAATCACGGAGCCACATAAGCTGAAATTTGAAAGGAGGATTCTTTGGATTAGGAAAAGGAGAAGTTGAAAACTTAATTGGCCAATGATTAGAACCACACCAGTCAAGAATCTCAGAGCCAATAACTAGACTGCCCCCAACCCAAAAACAAGAAACAAGAAACCTATCCAACCGCTCAGAAATCGCCTCTGGCCCACTCCGCCTATTATTCCAAGTAAATAAGTCATTAGCAGGTTTAACATCAACAAGAGCAAGAGAGTCCACATTAGCCCGGAACAAATCAGAAGCAGGACCTAGTCTCGGCAACCCCCCTCTTTTCTCCTCCAGACACAAAACAGCATTGAAATCACCAGCTAGGATCCAAGGCAAGTAAGGTGTATAGGACCTAACATACCTGATATGGGCCCAAAGCTGGCCTTTACCTTGGAAGTCAACTAGAGCATAAACATTACTAACCAAAATAGTCTCACCAGAGTCCAAAACCGAAGCCACCATTGAGATAGAGGAATGGCTAGAAATCCACCAGCGAGGAACAACCTTACGAGGATCCCAAAAAAGAGCCAAACCTCCAGAGCTTCCCTTAGAACCAATACACTGACACTGACCAGAGAACCAAATACGAGGGGCATACTGAAGCATGAAGTCCACCTGAAGCTTGGTCTCCTGAACACAAAAAATATCTGGAGAATGAACCCCAATCATAGCCTGAATAGCTTTCTGACGGGAGGCGCTATTCAACCCCCTTGCATTCCATGAAAGAATAATCATGAGGAAGGTTGAGAAAAGTGGGAACCAATGGTCTTAACAAACCTAGACTCAACCAGCAAATCCCCAGTAGATTTAATCTTATCTGCATCCTTTTTACAACCAACTTTAGAGGAGTGCTCAAAATTCCCCTTCTTGAGAGGGCGTTGTAACACCCCTAGATAAGAGACCCCCCGACCTTTACCAGAGGACAGAGCCTCCTTAGCTAAATCAGCTAAAATGATATCATCTTGTGGGCCGGCAACAACAATTGAAAGCCCAGAATTCTCCTTTTTTGAAGGAAGAGAAGGGTTCTCAACAGCAACTGCCTGCTCCAGCCCTGTATCCATACTGATAGCCCCAGGTACCATCTCAATAGGAATCCCCTCCTCCAAGGCCTAATTATCCAAGACCTCAAAACGATTAAACCCTTGATAAGTTTGTTTGTCCTTAAAGGGACGCTTTTGACCTCTCCCCTTAGCTTTTGGCTTGACAAGAGTGAAACCATCCTTATCATGCCCCCCTTCAGCCACATGCACCTTACTTTTATCTCCCTTATCCACCGAAGGCCCCGAAGGAGGAGGATAAGAAGCTCCATCCGATCTGGAGACCTGAGGGCATTGGCGATGAAGGTGTCCATATTCATGACAAAATTGGCATCAAAAGGGGAGGGACTCATAATCTATCTGTTGAATCCATGAAGCCGAGCCAATACAAATTTCCAAAGAATCTGGAAAAGGATTATTTAGGTCAATTTCAACACAAATGCGAGCATAAGAAAATACCTTCTTAACCAGAGTAGTCTGAGCAATGGCAACCGGCTTCCCCAGCAGAGCAACAATTCGTTGCAAAATGTCTTCTCTCTAGAATTCCAAGGGCAACCATGGTAGGCGAACCCACACTGGAACCCGAGAAGGAAAATCCTTTGTAGCATTGAAACCCCCATGCCAAGGTTTCATGAATAAACCCACCTGATTGAAAAAATACGGGCCTCCCTCAAAAACTCGATCCCGATCCGAAATGCAAGAAAAATCAACCAAGAAAAAGCCATTCCCAGCCACCAAAATATCAAAATCACCCTCAACCTGCCAAGTACGATGCATCCAAGACTCCAAAGCCGAGAGGGAAACACAGATTCCCAAAAACTTACAAATCAAAACATGTTGAGTCTAATAAGAAAAGTCCTCATGCACCAATTCTGAAGAAATAACCAGAACAGGACGATCAAGACTCCTCGGCAGACACCCATTCACTTTCTTGAGCTTAGAGCTCTCACCCACAAAAGAGGAATCCATGCCTTGCGCATGCACACCCTCAGCCTTTCCAAGAGACGACTTCACACCTGCTACCACCAAGCTCTTGAGAGCCCCATCCATACCCCCACACCCAACACCCGCCACTACCAAACAAATAAAAAAACCCCACCCAACTACCTCAGGCACCACCCCCTACACTCCACGCAGCAGACCCCAACACCAAGCAAACACACAGGCCGTAGCCTGCAGGGCGCTTGCACCAGCTAGCAGCGGTCGCACCAATCTCCCGCCCCAGCTAGCCGCGTGCGCAGCATATTGAAATGAAATTCAGATCACCTCTTGTACTTTTTTGTTAGCATTGATATGTTTGTTTTGTTTAATGGTTAATAAATATTGAGGTTATTTTTTCAAGTTGTTGTAGATAAGGTCAAATAATGAAGGTGAGTACAAATCAAATGAGTTTCTATATTTTTGTAAAAATAATTGAATCAAGAGAGAGTTCACTACTTTCTACACTCCACAAAAAAATAGTTGTTTAAAGGAAGAATAGGACCATAATTGAAATGTAAACAAGTATGATGCTAAAAAAGAGGAGAAGATTTTTTTGGGTAGAAGCAATATGCACAACAATATATCTTCTCAATAGGAGTCTTATAAAAGCAATTAAATAAATAACCTTTGAACAAACAGAGTCTAGAACTAAGTCAAATATTGATCATTTGAAGGTAGGTAGATTCCACTTATGCATACAAACAAATAAAAAAGGTCTAAATTATATATAAAGGCCTAAAAAGTATTTTCATTGGATATGGATAGCAAAATAAAACATACAAGAGTAAGAAAGTATCAAAAATATCAGAGGAAATAAAAATCATTCAATGACTCTTATGTTGGACTCAAATTTGAGAAAATGACAACAAAATCATAAGAAAATTGAACTATGTGTCGATGACTTGAATATAGAAGCCAATAAGCCACACAGCTTTGAACAAGCTCAAAAATAGAAGAGTGGGTTGAAGCAATGAATAGTGGGACATAAACAATCAAAATAAATGACACATAGAATATGGCTATTACGTCTTGGTAAGAAGTTGGGACAAGGTGGATTTACAAATTAGAATACAAATTTGATTGAATCATTTATAAGCATAAGACTAGATTGGTATCCAAAAGGCATACTCAATAGGAATACATTAAAATACTTACACTTGTAGCATGCATGGATACTATTAGACTAGTTTTGTCTTTAGTAGAGCTCAACAAAGTTGTACTGTTATCAAATAAATGCAAATAGTTATTTTGAATAGATACATTGATGAGGAGGTATATGTGTCACAACCTCAAGTTTTGAAATACCTTTTAAAGAACAATATATATAGACTGAAGAAGCCCTTGAATGGCCTTAGTATGATATTTTATAATAGACTCATACCTACAACAAAAATATTTTATAGAGTCAATTAAGTCCCAATATTTATATTAGGATCTTAATTAATAATATTATTTTCCTAGTATAGAAGTATTAAAAAATGAAGATAGAATATTGTTCTAAAAAAATATGCTTTAGATATCCTACTCAAATTTTAAATGAAGAGTTAAAAATACTTGCAACACCTATTTATGTTGGACTTAAGTTGTCTACTTCAGAGGTGTCAAATCTACTAGACCCCACTCTATATATATATTTGATTGGTAGTTTTATATACTTGACTTCTACTCTACTAGATATCACATATGCATTGAGCTTGGTAACTAGGTTCATTTCAAAACCTAAAGAAACACTTCAAGTGCAACTAAGAAGATTCTAAAAAATGGTAGAGGAGCATTGAATTATGGTCTTAATTTTCAACATTCAAAGGATAGTAGGTTGGTTAGCTATAAATATTTAGATTGGGTAGGTTCTATAGCTGACTAATAATCTACTTCTAGTTACACTTTTAGTCTTGGTGAACAATATTATTCTCTTTGAAGTCAAATAAATAATTGAATATATCACTTTCTACAATGGAGGACAAGAATAAAGTTACAACATTAGTAGCTTGCAAAATAGTATATTTGGGACAACTATTGGAGGATTTACACCAAATACAAAGTGGAACTATCTTATTTTATTGTGATAACAAGAGTGCTATACAAATGACTAAATATAGTGTTTCATAGTAGGACCAAGCATATTGAGATTCAACGTCACTACATCAATTCATGGATTGACTAAGATTGTGTATTCTAGTATAGAGGATTAGATAGCAGTTATTTTCACAAAGCCTCTATCTTGTGATAGGTTCCAAACTCTTTGAGATCTACTTCAAGTTCTTCCCAATGGTCATTATGGGGAGATTGACAATAATGCCTATTGGGTTTATTGACTAATCTGGCCCTTTTTTCTTCATACATGTAATAAGTAATATAATTGGGATATAGGTGAATATGATTTTGTATAATAATATTCACACATATTGAGACTCTATGTAATAGATCCTTTACATCCTCTTGTATCAAGGCAACTTGGGTCTTTTTTATATTTTATTCTTGTGTATGATCTACAAATCATTGTCTATTAGTTTCCCTAATGCTTTATTACCTTCAATAATTATAATAATCATGAGTTAATTATACTCCCTTATTATGCATGCCCAATATACCCTCTAAGGTACAAGTGTACATGATGACAAGACTTCCTAGCCATAACAACTAGACATAGTCATCACTAAAAGTCATGATTACGTGTGAGGTACTTGCAATTTAGTCAAACTTCAAAATGATACTTTGCATACACTTAAATAGTGTAGGATTATTCTAGCAATAGAAAATTATCATTGAAAAAACCATGGAGTTTATGTTTCCTTGCACCTTCACACCTACAAGTTAATGTTCCTTGTATATAGTTCACAAGATGAAAATTAGTACCTAATTAGTCATAAATATAAACATAATTTAATTACAAAGTATAATTTATAAAGCAAAACCATTAGAACAATAACATTTATTTTTTTATGTCATCGGTCCCAATCAACACAAACAACAAAGTTAATAGGTATCCACCCTAGTCCAAATTACAACAAGATTTTTGGTGTCTCAAAAATTAAATTTTTACAAGGATGTGACACCTTACTATGGTGGTTTAATCACATATCTAATATTTCATTTTAAACATACATATTCTAATGTTTGAGAATGCAAATATTCTCCATTGATGAATATCATTGCAAATGTATTTTACAATGAAGCCTATTGTATGAAAATTGGCATTTATTGAACATATCTTGGAAATCTAATGCTTGAAGAAAAGGATTAATTTTTTAGGAAGCCCCCATGCCATAATAGAGAATGAAATAATCAAGAGGATATAAATGAAAAATATTGTATTATAATGTTGGTATTACTCTTGTGCTTGACACACATATGTTTGCCTCTTCCTTTAACCCTATCTATTTTAGCTCCATAGGTTTTCATTGATTTTTGAAGTGATTGATAGACTCAGAAAACTAGAGATTAACAATGAGAAACATATCTTAGATCTATTGATATCTAAACTCTAAGCATGAATTCAATGGAAAGACAAAGGACATAATTTCATTCTTGAGAAGAACATAATCAATGAGTATTATGTTTTGTTAATATTTCAAAGTTTCTTGGTTTATAAGCTTTGTTTACTATAGTTTTGTGAGGGGATAATTTTATGTTTTGCATGTTTCTTATTAGGTAAGCAAGGTTTTCAAAGGACCTAAAACCTTGTACAAGAAAAAATATGGAACTTGAAGCACAACCAGGCAACAACTAGCACCTAAAAAAGACAACAAAACTAAAAGACCATCCAACCCACCCAAAGTTAGGGTGGTTTAAAAAAATTTCTAGTGAACTTTTCTTTATCTCAAAACGAGGATCCTTCTCTCCAAAACTATATTTTTTGGGATAGAGAGGAGTCATACAATCATTGGAAGAACCTTCACCCATTCCCAAGGCATTAAAATCCATAGGGGTATACCCTTTAAGATTCACTTTCTAGACTTCCTCAAAGGAAGGAGTAATATAATCCTCAAAATTTGGCATATGATCCTTCTTCTTCCAAACAAAGTGTTATTTCTTATTCTTTAAATAGGTAGTGGAAGTATGACCCACTATCCCACAAGAATGCCAGATAACCGAGGAGTCCTCATAGTCAATTTGCTCCACCCAAGTTTCAAAATTTGAAGACAAGGTAATCTAATTTGGGAGCTTTTGATTTTTCTCCACAAACACACAAAATCTCATGAATAACAAGTACTTCATAATTTTAGTAACCTTATCAATAGCACAATATTTCCCAAAATAATTGGCAATAGACATGAAAATATTTTCATTTCAAAATTCTGAGGGTAGCCCATATAGATAGACCCAAATAAGAAACTTGATTTTTTCTAACAGGTTTGAAACCAAGTGACCAATTTTGAAGACTTGGACCATTAAAACCCAAAAACCAAGGGCCATCAAGGACCCTAGATCTATCCTCCTATTAGGAAAAGGAAAAAAAAAAGAAAAAAAACCATTCAACATTGTTGATACCTCAATCTTGCCACGAAGCTTACAAATTCAAAGGATCCATATCCTAATAGTTTCAATATTGGGATGATTACCACAAAACCTACCAACAAGCAAGCTCCTAAACCAATCATACATCTCAACAAGAAGAGAATCAGGAACAACAATAATGATTTGGGCATCTTTCATTTCCTCAAGGGAGATGCCCAAAATAGAATACACAACATAATAGTCTTCCTCCACACCCTTAGGGAAAAGAACAACAACCCCAAGAGAAGAAACTAACTCAAGAACGTCAACAAGAGATGAAACAACAATAAAATCATCAACCTTTGATAGAAACCGCCCTCTTCTAGAGTAGAATAAATGGGCATAGGAAAAATCGTATCCTTGTGTATTGTAGTGGAGGACAAAATCCCCTTAGAAGGGAAAAGAAACCCTTTTCTCAAACTCAAAGAATAGTGATTATTAGTGGCCTCAACTGCATGCACCTCAACAAGCTTATTCGCCTTCAAATAGGCATCTAAGAGGATATTCATGAGAAACTCATCCTCTTCAACCGGGACATCCCCATCACAAGGAAAAAATCAAAGGTAGTTAGGGGAAAGGAATTTTTTCTTCCTCCCCCCACCAATCATCCTCACTAGCCCTTTCATGTCAACGTTAGGTTAAGTGTCATTTTTACATACTCATCCCCCCATCATTTAAAGTCTTTTATCTACTTACTACCCTAGCCATTATAGACATTGAAATTGCATGTGATTTTAATGTGGAACAAGAGTTTAGGACATTCCTTGTGTTATATTGAGCTCTATTTTTTTATCTATTTTTTTTTGTTAGTTTTAGTTTTCCTATATCAACTCTTTCTATTAATATCCCTCCACATTAGAGAATGTAGGAAAACTCATGCCTCCTCAAAAAATAGAAAAATAAATAGTGTATATAGGAAAAACAATAGGCTAAAAATTATATGCCTCCTTAGTCAACATTACACGTCCAAGGCTACTAAGAATTTTTTGAAATCTTCTAACTAGAAGAGTTACAACGTGAAAGTTAGCATCCTCTTAGATAGCTAGATCAAGGAATTTCCAAATACCCACTAAATGTATCTATTTAATGAAAATGGAAATGGAATTTTAGAGGTGTAGTTTCTTCTAAGTTTGGTTATTATAATAGGGGAAACATATGTGAACAATGTTGATAGCCAATTGTTTGCATAAAAAGAGGTGATGTTGGTGATTATAAAGGCCATCATGAATAAGGAAACATATTTACTGTAGGAGATAATAGTTACCAAATAAATCTATTGGTATTTAATGGTCCTCATAAAAATGGTACCTTACTAAAGGACCTTAATTCTATTTTTTGATCTGAAATGAAAGAGATTTTATAGGCAAGAAATATTATTACTTAGTTTCACTCCATTGTCAATACTTTTTAAGGAACATTTTGATGGGTACTAGTGAAGAGTGGGTGCTAAGAATGGAAGACTTGAAGAAGTAGAGTCATGACACAAATAAATTTGGGAATTAAAGTTATAAAAAATAAATGTAGTTATAGTGTGGAGTCTGGACTATGACTAGTTACAAGAGAAGTCATTTAGTTTTTCTAGAGCTTGATTTTTGAAAAAATAAATTCATGGCTATTCATAGGTTTGGTTATGATATGAATTTTAATTAGTATGAACTTGAGAATTTGCAGGATATGCTTATGTTCTATGGATTCATAGTGCAACAAAATAAAGTGTAACCTTGTAGAAAACCTAAGGCATATTACTATGTGCAATTTTGCAATAGCTAATTATGATAACTATGAGGTGCTCAAAATATTTAACATAGTAATAGATATGATATTCATTAGTGTAGAAGGAATATCAACCAATGTTATTGTTATGAATCTATAGGGTATTGCATTCAATACTTAATTAGTTTTGGATGGAAACTCAATCAATAATGTTGTTTTAAAAATATAGGTTATTGTCAGGACGGTAATACTTTTTCATTAAGTAGGTTGCACAAAAAATAATCTTAGTAGTGAAACAAGAAAGGAAATGATATATTTTCAAAAAAATATAATCTCATAATGTTAGTTTTATGATCAAATATAAAACTCATATTTTAATTCAAATTCAAACACAAACACAACATATACCCTCGGAAAACCCTCCACTTGAGGGAGAAAAACCCAGCAACAATATATAACTTATATATTATATAAGAATCAACAAAGTCTTTTACAATGAGGCTGAATTCAAGGCCAATCAACAACACCAACTCTAGATGCAATAACAGATTATAATCTGCTCTTCCTTGATATTGAATTATGCTCTTAGAGAACCTTCGATCTGCTCTTGATGAAATTCGCACTTGTGAAGGAATGAATTAATCGAACTTGCTTGATCACAAATGAATGGAAACGAACTTGTATATACAATGTGTGGGAGAGGTCGCACCTCTTCAAGAGCAAGGTTAGCCACATATGGAAAATATAATTACAACTAAATGGTGTGAATTACAAGGAGGGTCGGCCCAATTAAAAATAATATAGTTTCCAAGTGAAGCACCTCTTCACTTTGATTAATGCAATAAATGAATAGTTGTCAGGTTATATGAATTTATTGTTCACAACATGTCAGAAGTATGTAGCCCGAAGCTACAACATCAACACATAATACCTAAAATTTCCTTTTGAAGTATGGATTCCATATTAAGTCAATAGGAAAGAGTTATATATGGTCAAGGTAAGTCTCTCACAAATTATCCACATGTCATACTCAATATATTTTCTTAGAACTAAAGGCCCATTTAAAAGATGAGTCATCTACCTCTTCTTGTCCCTCCATACATGTGGGAGATTTATTTTATTTCATTAATTTTCCCTTAACTATAACTTGTTAGTCACAAGATACATTTGGTCCCTTAGACCTTTTAATTAACTATGTCTAGTGACACATGAAATGATAGATCTCACAACACAAAATAGGACATTTATTATTCATTCCTTATAGAAGGAATAGTTAGAATGAATAAATAGTATTCACTTTGATTTTAAACCTCTTTCTAGTATACTCACCCAAAAAAAGGTTCATTTGTAGTATCCTTCTTGAACTAAAATTGTCATTATGTCACAAACTCAACCAAAAGTAATGTCATATTCAAGCAACACAAGTGAATCAAAAAAGGTCATAACAATGCTCCATTGAAATTATGTAAAAAAATAGGGGTGCTAGTGTTAGATTTTTTTTCTTAGTACCATCTTGAGACATCTCCAAGTCTTAGAGACATTTCCTTCTAGTTGATGGCTAGATACTATAACCTAGTAGATTTATTAGGGTGTCCAAATGGGAGATTTCAATACTAATTTATCACCCACTACAACCATAGATCTTAGTGTTTTCTCAAATATAAACAAAGAAGCACAATAAAGTTCAGCACAATCTCAAAAGAAATTTAATATTAATTATATTTCCTTTAATTGATGTAAGGCCAACTTCTAAATTTGTAACTAATAGTTGCAACATGTGAGGCATGTATACAATTATTGCACTTGAAATACCATGCAAAATTCTATACAATATGAACATTTTCTTGGCACCGTTATCAACATCTTAATTTCATAAACACATTTAACTTGAAAATTTATTCCATTCTTACATAATATTTTTTCCAATTCCTAAAGGGGCAATTTCCAAAATCTTCTTTCTAGCTTTTGGTTATTTTTTCTTTTCAACAATATATAGAAAACCCTGGATTCTCTCCATTGTTAAAATCAATTGCCTCATGGATCACTTGTAAATATATTTTCCAACTTTTTTCTACAAGCTTCTTGAATTTTATTCTAAAGAAAAAAACCTTAGCCTTTGGTTTATTTTATTTTTCAACAATATTTCAACAATATAGAAAACCTTGGATTTTATCCATTGTCAAAATCAATTGCCTCATTGATCACTTGTAAAAATATTCTCCAACTTTGTTTTGCAAGCTTCTTGACTTTTATTCCAAAGAAAAAACCCACTTGCCTCATGCATCAATTATAGAAAATATTTCTAGTTTCTTGACTTCTACTCCAAGGACAAATGACTAGTGCAACAACAGTATAATTTTTTTGAACCCATTTAATGTAATTTGATAATCTCATATCTCTTGATATTAAAAAATAATAAAATATTGTTATCATCGTACACTATATGGTGTCTCTACTTTTGTTTACAAAAAAAAATCATCAAAACTATTCTTCTTTACTTTATCCAAGAAGGTGTCATCTTGCTTTATGTCTAACCATACAACTTCTAAGGAAAAAATTAGTTTATTTTTAACCCATCATTGTGTTGTAAATATAGTGGAAAGATGTCTAAAATAAAAAGTTAAATTTCAAGTGAAATTTGAAAGAGAAAAATATAATTGTTCCATTTAGTGCACATATTAACGAGTGATGGGAGCAATATCGGGTGGTGCTACTGAAGGTAAGGATTTTTCAAATTTGGTCAAGGCAAGAACCCTTGCTCTAGGGCCTTGTGTTAATGGCGGAGGTCAGGCTGACGTTGGGAAGTTGGTTGACGGTGGTTCTTTGGATGGGACTCCTAGTGGGTCCTTGTTGTTGGGTGTTTCACATGTCATTTCTTCCTCTGGTGATCTGGGTCAGGGTGGTACTTCTTGTGTCAAGGTGGGGTCTAAGGTTGTGGCTCCCGAGGCAGCTGTCATTTCTGAAGTTGTTAAGGCTGATTTGTCCTCGGTGGAAGGAAAGGCGTGGTCAACTTTATTTGGTGCTAGGCTAAAGGAGAAAAGCTCTTCGCCTCCTATGGAATTCTTTGCAAACTCGTATGAGGGTGAGTATTCAATTTTGGTGCCAGATTGCATTATTGATAAGGGTATCCTCTCCATGGAGCAAGCGCTGGTTGGAAAGTTTCTAGGTCCACGTCCTAATATTGAAATGGTTAGGATGTTGGCAAAAAATTAGTGGTTTTTGAAAGGGAAGGTTGAGATAGTGTCTCCTTCAAAGGGTTTCTTCTCCTTTTTTTTCACTTGTGGTGAGGATTTGTTGAAGGATTTGGTGGGAAGGCCATGGCTTATAGGAAAGTCTACACTAGTGTTGAAGAAATGGGAGGCTAGCTTCTCCCCTAGCTCTTGTTCTTTTGACTCTGCCCCAGTGTGGGTCTATTTGCTCAAACTCCCTCTTGAATTTTGGGATGAGCAGGTCTTTAAGGGTATAGTGTCTACTTTTGGGCATTTGTTTTCGATTGATAGTCTTACTACTTCAAGGCGCAGGTTGGTTTATGCCCTGCTTTGTGTGATTTTGGACCAGACCACATATCTTTCATCGATGATTAAGATTAACTCCAAGCTAGGTGTGTGGGAGCATGAGGTTGAGTTTGAATCTATCCCTTTTGTCTACTTCCACTGCAAAAAGGTGGGCCACTGGGCGAAGAAGTGTCTATTGAAGCCTGTGGTTCCTCCTAAGAAGAACTTGGTCTCCCTTAAGGAATCAAAAGTCTAGACCGAGGTTGGACAACATGTTGATGCTGGTCTTGATAAGGGTGTTGTTGAGCCTGTTGAGGGTGTGGTGTCTGAGGTTCTTCCTCCTGGTGTTGTTGTTTCCTCTGGTTTGGTAGAGGAAGCTCCTTCAAAGGAGGTTGGGGTGAAGGAGTCATGTGATGTTGAAAGGATGTTGGATCTAGTGGAGGTAGGTGGTGTTGACTCGTTGGCTTTGGTGGTTGCGGAGCCAGAGAAGGTGACCCCTCTGAAGATGGTTTTTGAGGAGCTATTGCTTTCTTCTAAGCAGAAAGTATCGGTGACCCCTTTAGTGGTGTCTGAGGAGAAGATTGAGGTTTCACCCTTAGTTGAACCTCTAGTGGATTCAGTTGCTGAGAAGTTGGTGCTCACCTCTTTTGTCATGGATTGTTCTAACTATGCTTCTCAGGAGGAGGAGCCTTGGATAACTGTTCTTTCAGCCTCTAAGTCTCGAAGTAAGAGGTCAATTCCTACTATATTGGGGATGGGTACTCAGAATCACGTGAAGTTGGATTGTGGTTCGGAACCTAGGGGCAAAGGAAGGCCTTCTTTGCAAAAATTAAGGGAGAGGGTAAGCAAGTGTGATATTGTTGATGGATCGCAGATTACTTTGCTTGAGATGGGCCTGAATGGTCCCTCGCAAAATATTTTATGAAGATCCTCTCGTGGAATATTAGAGGATTAAATAATCCTCATAAACAGGATCTTGCAAATATTGTAAGAGATCATCGACCTGATATTATTTTGATTTAGGAAACTAAGATGAGTGTTGATAAGGTGGTTAGGATTAAGAACATGTTCTTTAAGGATTTTAGTTGTCAAGTTGTTGACTCTGATGGTGTTTCTAGTGGGGTGGCGACATTTTGGAATCCTAAGGTGGTGGCTGGGACTGAGTTGTTTGGTTTTGAAAATCATGTTGCTACTTTGTTTTTGTGTTTCAGGGAAAAGTTCTCCTGGGTTTTGTCAAATATTTATGCTCCTAATGTGAAAAGCTCACGTAAGCGCTTTTGGGATAGGTTGAACACTTTTAAGGCTCATTTTCTTTTCATAACTGACAAGTGATAGGGGATTTTAATACTTCGTTGAATTATGTTGATAAAAGTGGGGGTTCTCATATTGTTGATGATAGTCAGCTTGACTTAATGAATTTTATTAATGATAATCTTCTGTTGGACCTAGATTTGGGGGGTGCTTCCAACACTTGGTCAAATAGGTGTTCTGGGGATGCTCTGATATAGGTCAAATTGGATCGAGCGCTCATCTCTCTGGACTGGTTGCTCTTTTATGTTTATTTCTTGTCTGCTCTTACTAGGGTGGGTTTAGATCACTTCCCTATTTCCTTGCAAGCTGAACCTTTTGGACGTAAAAAGGATTTCCCTTTCAGATTTGAGAAGATGTGGATTGGTCATCTCGATTTGCGTCTTAAGATTTCTCAGTGGTGGAATATTAATGTTGATGGTGTATGCAACCTAAAATGGTCACCTAAACTTTGGGCCCCATTTATTTAATTTGTCAACATCAACTTTCTGAATCAATGATTGTCGCATTTTCAAATCAAACTTCTTAATCAATTCATAACTATTTCAAATGTTTCAATTTTCCCTAAGGTTTGAATGCTTCATTAATGTTATTTAATCAAAAGAAATAAATCCCTTTTAATAAATAAAATAATGTTATTTACTTGAAGTTAATATTACTTAAATAAAATGATGCTATTTAATTAAATCTATTTTTAATTAAATAATTTTATCATTTTATTAATATTCATTTCTAAATTACATAATCTTATTTTATTAATATTCATTTCTAAATTACATAATCTTATTTATTTTATTAAAGAGATATTATCATCTTAAATTAAATTAAATAAATAAAATATCCTCTCAAGAATATCTTGTGATGAGAAAAATGGAAACAAATGGTTAAAAGGAAATAAACCCCAAAAAGAATTTCAATCATTTGTTTTATTTTTCTATTTATCCCACATTGCTTCTGAATTTGCCTTCAATTCCACTTTTGCCTATAAAATGAGCCCTCATTCTCATTTCAAGAATCACAAATTTTTACATCAGACTTATGCTATAAATTTGAATTTTATCATTTGAGATTACATTAGTTTGATTATATAAGCATCTTATTTTTAGAGCATATAGTTTAATATTACATTTTAGCTTAATCTTCATAGTAGATTAATTTACAAAGTAATTCATTTATGACATTGCATGGATCAATTTTCATTTAATAAATTAGTTTTGTTTATTGCATTTTACAGTCATTTAGATTAGTTTTCATTGTTGCATTGCAAGAACAGGGATTCATGGAGATTGGCATTCTTGCTTCTCCTCTTTGAATCTCTCGTTCCGAGACTGTATTTGCAGGGGGCCAGGGTCAATCTGAGGGACCACAATATCAATCCCTGCTCTTCTCGGATAGAGAGCTGTGAATTGATTTGCAAGGACTCATTATTGAGTATCCTTGCATGCAAGGATTCATAGAAGTATAACATATTTTCAGGTTATACATTTTGGCGCCCACCGTGAAAAAGATTCAGAGCATTGGAAAAGATTGAGGTTTGATGAAAGTCATTTTTTATTGGAGCCGTTTTAGTTTTGCTTCATAAATCCAGCTTCCACTCAGTTGTAGGAAAAACGATTTATGGGTTTTGTAGCCAGGGTCAAATTCGATCTGGGTATCTTTCATTTTTTTATTTTTTTCACAGATCTGAAGAAAATAGCTGCACAAAAACCGTCACGCATCATTTTTTTCACCTGGGTAAAGGTTAAAAAAAAATTATTTTTTCATCTTTTGCTCGCTGGATCAAAAAACGATTTCTGGGTTTTATTTTTTGCTTCAAAAAATTTATAGGTTTATGTTTTTGTCTACTCATTATAAACAGATTTTTCAAAAATCAAATTTGAAGATCTTTCATCATGGAGGTAGATTTTTAAATTAGATTTTTAAATTAGTTTTTAAAATTCAAATTAGATTTTTTTTAAACTTTGTTAATTTAAAGTAGATTATTTAACTTTGTTAATTTAAATTAGATTTTTTTTACTTTAGATTTTTTAACTTTATTAATTTAAATTAGAATTATTAATTTAGATTAGATTTTTTTAATTTAGATTAGATTTTTTAATTTTATTAATTTAGATTAGTTTTGTTTTAAATTTTTAGTTTAGTATTAGATTAATTTAGTTTAATTTTAGTTTTGTTAACTAATTCTTTTTAGATTAAATTAGATTTTTAATTAATCTCTTTTTTTGATA
This sequence comes from Sequoia sempervirens, assembly GCA_007258455.2. Taxonomy (NCBI): domain Eukaryota; kingdom Viridiplantae; phylum Streptophyta; class Pinopsida; order Cupressales; family Cupressaceae; genus Sequoia; species Sequoia sempervirens. The sequence continues at coordinate 20,001 of VDFB02083784.1, forward strand.
GATTCCAACTTTTGTTCTTCTGGTTTTTCTGAATTTTTTCACAGCATAACAGTTTCTGCAGGACGCCAGTCAGAGAACTTGAAACACACTAACGGTTTGATTGCAGGACGCGTGACAAAGACTTGCAAACAAACACTTACACTTGTCAAAGATCTTATTTAAAAAAACATTGTGTTTGTTTTCCTGCTTTCCAATTCACATAGTCTAATTAGGGCTTCGTTAAAATTCTTAGGAGTTTCGATAGTGAGTAGGGAATTTGGCTCTTTGTTACATGGAGGTGATGACCATGGACAAATCCAGGCTCATGATGATCTTACTAATATGACGAACTTTTAGGGAGCGGAGCAAGGTAGTGAATCTTTAGCACTTTCACTCGTCAGGGGATTATGCTCTTCTCTCATTGAGAGAATCAGAAACCCAAAAGCGTGTGGATTTGGTGAAGTGAAACTAGCTCGGTGATTAAGGTTGTTTAGCGTGTTTGGGTAAAGAGATGGGCTAGAGAAGTATGCTCTTCTCCTTTTGGGAGAATCAGAAAATCAGAAACCCGAATCCGAGCCATGTCCAGTGTCACCTTTAGAGGGCCTGCCGGAAGTTGAACCTCCGGGAACGACCCAAGTGAGTACACACCTATCGCCGGTGATTCCACCTCACTATAATAAAGAACGTCTTGTTGAGTCTAAAGACTCCAAGACCATAGTAACTTTTTTTCCATGACTTGGACAATCATCATGGAAAAGCTCTGTTTATTGCACTGAGCGGCGCCGCTCCGAGCCCTGCTTGCGGGGGTGTGTGATTTTCAGGTGTTGGTGTGGCTGCGAGGCCCAAGCTCTGTATCAGAGGCACCGAAGGTTATTGTGAACGGAAGCCAAGTAAAAGCCTCTTAGTTAGTTGCCTACCCGGTTCACCTCCGAAAGGAGTCATAATCTTTGCGCAAGGAGGGGGAAGAATCTCTCTGTATGTTGATCATACACAGATTCCCATCATAGGCATACACGGACATTTGGGCCGGTTGCGACAGCGGCCCTGCTACAAGGGTAACCTTTGAGTACCTTTGTTGAGGTCATGGAAACACCAAAACGAGCGCCCTCTGAGACTGACGCGGTATGTGAAGGTGCATGTATCTTGCGCATAAGCAATGGGGCAAAGGTTTGGCTTCTCACCATTTTCTTTGGTAGGGATAGCTATGTGTTTGTTTTTGAGTCTTAAACATTGTCCAAACATCTTCAAACAAGACTCCCCCAATACTATCAAGTTGCTTTGTCCTTGATAGATCTGTTATCGACTACTTTTTGTATCATAACTTGTCTGATTGAAACCTATGAGCTTGATCAAAATCTATTGATATACTTGCTTGATCTTTGAAAACAAACAACAAACTGAAATACTGAGTTCTTCGATTAGGTGACTTGTCCCAGTTTTAGAGACATGTTTTGTATTTAGGGTTTATGTGTCCTTGACCTTTTGAATTAGTGATCCTTGATCTCATAAGCAATTTTGCTTGAGATTGGCAAATTAGGAATTGTTCCTGTCAAATAGATAAATTTTTAGACCCTTTGATAACACACTTGGAGAGTGCTAGTAGTCTCCTTGTCCACCCATTTTCATACAATTCAAACTCAGTACACTTTGTGGGTATCCTCGTCCCGCATGTTAGGGTGCCCAAGGGTGGCGAGCACCCTCTGTGCGTGATGTTAGTTTTTTGCACCTATTGCAATAGTTCTATTTTCACCATCTCTCTGGACCAAAAGCTTTTACTATCCCTGAGAGTACGGTATTGTGATTTCTTAGGAATTAATGCGTTTGCACGAACTCTCCTTTCATGTCGATCCTGACAAGATATCAAGTGAGCCAAGAAGCGACCTCGGATGATCTTTAACCAACTACCCGATTCGGACTTCGTCAAAGAAAGGAAAAGAACAGTATTTGACCAGTCACCTAGGAGTCAGTCTGAAACCTATTTTGACCCAAAGAAAGAGCCATTTTAGTGACTTGAGTACCCCCTCAGCAACTTCCCACTCAGGTATGGATATGAGTTATACTGTCACTCGGCAGGAGAGGGAAGCCATGGATCAAAATCTTGATGATATCTATGAACAACACAGAAACAACATGATATTTGGAAATTCTTCTCATGATGATCAACTTGGTTCACCCCTCATTAATGAAAGATATTTGGATGCCCATCAACGGGATGAAAGGTATAAGAGACGAGCTCACCAAGAATAATGGTCACAACAAGAAGACCAAGACAATGAACCTCGTGATGCTCATGTCAATACAACGTATACCAATGACTTGTTTAAACAGTCTAGACCAAGCTCACCACTTCAACATACCTCAAAGTTCACAAGTGATAGGCTCAAAAGAATTGAATGCGAAAAGAAAGCCTTTCTACATGAACAAGCTACAAAGCAAGAAAAGTTTAGACAACTTGAGGAAGAGAGCCAAGCTTTATTGGAAGTACAAAGGAAACTCGCTCAAGAGGAGCAAGATAGGCAGTTAGCCCACTTGGTAAACAAGCAGTGGCTGAGGGGTGCTGGGTGGACATGTTCCTACACTCCCTACAGAACACCAAGAGTAGAAGGCTGATTGAGGACCCTTCTAGATCTCCTAGTCCTAGAGGAAGAGGGGCCTCTCAGTATGCTCACTATAGGAGGCAAACTCCTCCCAGAAATTCAAGACCACACTCCCAACATGTACATCCTGGTTCCCAACATGGAGGTGGTAGCTCACATTATGACTTTGATACTCAAGACTTCATGCGAATACAACAAGAGCCTATCTTCCAACAGTATGTGGAGAGGTATTTGGAACAAAACAAAGATAAGTTCTTGGAAAGTCTAATCAACAAGGGTGCCAGAGTCCCTTATAAT